>JAPMOR010084284.1:9723-54321 GCA_026543865.1 Argiope aurantia | reverse complement strand
TTATACTAAACGGGGAGATGCATCAAACTCTCGAGTTCGAATTTTTTGACTATTATTATGCCTTTTCCATACTATGTTTACGAGAAAGTAAAAATACATGCGCTTAAATTCCCAGAACAGAGTTACTAACCTCTCTAACGGAAATAAAGTACTCAACCATATTTAATAATTATTCAATTTAATATTGACAAATCAAAGACAATTTTCAATAAATGTTGCCCAAACATTATTGCATTTATTTCACTAATGATTTTTTTTTTTGAAAAAATGTAATATACATACATGGGAATCACAAGAGAATTTTAATCATTTTGAAACCATTTTTGATTTTTTGAAAAGAATTTTGATCGCTCTCTTATATTTAGCTTGAATGATGTATAATATGGTTAAAGAAATAAAGTTAAAGGTTATTTTGAAGAGTTGAATGTTTAACAATCATCTTCAGGTAGATGAATGTATTTAAGGAGCAAAGGAAATATTTTGAAATGGAAAAAAGTCGATAACACATAAATAAATTATTATTAAATAAAAAACACAGATAAGTAATTATTATAATAAATTGTGGAAATTAGGCATATTTGTTTGCCTTTCATAATCATCATTTCTATTTTAATAGTATGTAACCGAAGAGGCATTAAAGATGAAATGCAACCAGATCTTGCAGTATTTGTTTCAAATCTATCCCTGATTTCAAAATGGCCTTATCTAACATCACGGAATTGCTAAATCACATCCCTCACAGCGTAACATTCAAATTATATAAGAAAGAAAACGATACGGCTTGTGAATTTCAAATGTTATTTTTGTATTTTACTTGAATACAAGGAAAAGAGATAATTATAAATAGTAACAAACATAAAAATTAAGATTTAGCAGTTTAATTTAATCTTTAAAATTATTTCTTTCGCAAAATATCATTTTCAAGTCAGTAGGGAGTAAGAAGTTTCAGATTCGCTTTCTGACACCATTATGGAGAAAATCTTCTGGCATACTCTCCTCCTGATGTTCATAATTAAGATGAAATATTTGCAGAAGATATCCATAAACAATCGTGATTATGAGAAAGAAACTCTGTTTTCGAGAGTAACTGAATAAACCATAATCAAAGCAAGATCTCAGAGGAATACAAGAATCTTTATCACAAATAAACATCGAAATGCTCTTTTCAGAATTAACGGCAACATGAAAGAAATGGTTTTCTTTATGTTGCATTTTCTGTGCCAAATGGGAGAATTCCTAAATTAAATTCATAAACAATAGTATTTTTCCACCATAAATATATTCGAAATGACTACACGTTCTCGAATATTTAGTATAGAGAAAGTAGTTAATCCTCAGAAAAATTCGAACTCGAGATTTTGACGAATGTTCACTTTTCGGACCTCCCCGAAATCGAAAACGCATTTTTGGAAAATGCCCGTACGTCTGTGACAATGATGACTCAAAAACGCTTTGAGCTAGAAGCATGAAATTTGATATGCGTTTATCCAGAATTTGTAGATTTCTATCAGAGTTTGAGCAAAATCCGTTCAGAGGAAGTCTGTATGTCCTGCTGTTCGAATGTAATTTTAAGAAATAACTACAAAACAAAGAGAGTGAGGTCGATAAGATTCGGCACAAAGATTACGCATCGATAGTGTAGACATCCGTCAAATTTTGAGGGGGTGACCAATGAGGGGTTGACCATCTGTGGGTCTGTACTTTCAGAAACATAGAAACGTAATAACTCAATAACGCTATGTGTTAAATATATTGAATTTTGTATGCGTTTTTGTAACTACAAGTTTTTTTTTGTTAAATTATGGTTTAAATCGGATTGGGAAAGCGCATTTAAATCACAAATTCGGTTTTCTGATGTTACCGACCGCATAATAGGATTAATGGCGAAATAACTCTCTAAAGTTGACATGATAGATTCAATAAAAATGACAAATTCAATAAAAATGGCAAATTCTCTCCAAAGAGTAATATTTCTTAACTACTGTACGTCAGTGCCATGCAAGGCGTTCTCTGGTATAACACCTTTATTATAAAGTTTGCGAAGAAAGTTTGAAGAGACCACTCCAACCGGTTATAAAATAATATTTCATGCATCTTTTTAAGGCTTTGAAATCAAATTTTTCTAGACTTTTCGGAATGGAAGTGAAATAATCTCTGTTATATTTATCGAACACAGCTGTTTGTGAACTTAAAATAACTGCAAAAGCAAGGAATGTGATTTGCTAACTTTCGTTCTCCGGGTGATATTTCTTTCTGGTTTTGGAAAAATCCAACTCCGATATTTGGTTGTACTGTGAAAAAGTCCAACATGCTTAGTAAAAGATATCGACGTTTTATTTTATACAAATCACGAATACATAGTAGGAAAACACGGCTTAAGTGCATAAAAAAAACTGCACTTGCAGTGAACAGCAACACACACGATATTAAACAAAGATAGCAGCGCAAAACACCCAGTATAAACTCAACTACTATCTCTTGATTTCCTAACAGGACTCAACATTTTTCGTTCCCGTGATAAAGTATAGAATGTTATAAACAAGCATCGAAACCCAAGTTTTAATAGATCTACTGCCAAGATTCTTGAATATTCTGATCCATTTCTATCGCCAAATGGCTGTCACGTTTATCGCCAAATTCGAAGGTCGTTGGCTCGGCATCCATTACTATATCTGAAAAATTATCTTCCTTACTGCGTAGGGAAGTAGCATTAGAAGTTTATAATAATAACATATTAAAATCATTATGAAAAGAGTCACAATACATATGGATTGTAACCAAAATAAAAGAACATGAGTAAATAGATCAACTTCAATATTAAAAAACTGCTTTCACCAGATACCTTCTTTTATAGGACATGGGATAAGCATTTTCGGATTTAAGTTGCTTTGTATTACCAGCATGGCGAAAATTTTATAACATATTTTCCTCTTGATATTCATAATTAAGATAAAATATTTTCTGTAAGTGGCCATAAATAAATGCACTATAAGAAAAAAAAACATTGCTGTCGAGGGTAATTGGATAAGCAATGGTTCTAACAAGATCCCAGAGGAACAGAATCTGAAAAGAAGTACTGAAATGCTCTTTTTAGGGTTAGCAGCTACATGAAGAAAACCGCTTTTATTATGGTGTAGTTTCTGCACTAAATGATCTTCATAAATTACATTTGAAAACAATGGCACTTATTCGCCAAAAATATGCCCAAAGCAATTTTTTTTTCTTAATATAATGTAATAAAAAGCAATGATTTTGAATTTGTAACAGAGTCAAAAATGCATAACTTCATGAATATTTTACAATAAAAAACCATGACAAAGTAGTACTAATATATTTTATCAGAAAAATGTTTTTTGTGCTAAACATAATTCCGTAAAGTGTGATTTATGACTTTATTAAAATGGTCCTCTTAAAATGTTTTTCCCCTGTAGATTTTTTTTAAATATATCTCTCTAAAAATTTCTAATAAAAATTTAAAGAATAAAAAATAAACCATTAATATTTGATTAATATCTTTTGAATTTATTTTAATTTGGCAATAATTTGTAGTTTATTTACTTGTATGTTGTAGAACTCAACATTGAACACGAACATTTTCAGTGGGTTTACGAAAATAAAATTAGAAATCGAAATTTACATTTTCTGCCAAGGAAATAATTAAAAATGTGATTTTCATGAATATGGTGAAAACTTTTAATCTTTAGAACTTAATGTTTATTGGTTTCCTTTTCTAAATGATATAATTCGTCTAATTTAATTTACATTGATAATATATAAACATCATTATCAGATTGATAATTCAGCAGCTCATAATTTTCAATACTTTTAATTTTGAAAAAACGTTATTCCTGTCTTTGATATTCATGCATTAAATGTTTGATGTTTTAATATTACTTTTAATTCAATATTATAGTAAGAACTACATTTTAGACAAAAGAAATTAACTTATACCTGATACTAGGCAAGTAATTATCTACATCATTGCGAATTTTTAATATTATTTTCCTGTGGAATGAGTCTCCTGATAAGAAGGACAGTTTTTGCAGACATAGTAATGACTGCTAAATGGATGTGGATTGAATAACTCCCGCCAGGCCTATCCTTTGGCGGTGAATCTGGCAACTTTAGTGACAAGATGAAGGAACCTGAATATTCGAGAATCTTGGCGATAGCTCCATTAAGACTCGAGCACCAGCGTTTCTTCTAGAAGATTCGAAGAACTTGCACAGGAATTATTTAAGCAAGGGCGCGCAAATGAAAGTAGTAATAGTTGGCTATTGAGTTGAGATCAAGCATTTAGTTGAGTGAAATGAGAAATTATTTTATATATTGAGAAGCTTCGCTCAAAGAGAAGTTTCCAGAGTAAGATAACTTTTTGCAGAACAATAAAATATAGTCAATATCATTGACGCTGGGCACTTTTTTGTTAGAGCTTTGAGTTGCTATGGCTGTTTATTAGGGATTTGCTACTCGTGTGCTGCTGGTTGTTGCAAGAACTGTTTTGTGTACATTCAGTACATGTATTTACAATTCACATTTTCAAGGCATTTTACAAACCCCTTGATAATGTGAAATAGTGTTTTTATGAAGAATCACGCGTCTTGATTCATTATCAAGCCTGTTGGACTTTTTCATCCCAACAGAAGAACTTTTCTGTATCGATATATTCATAGAGTAACAGATGAATACATCACTTTTTTATATCTCCATAAATGAGAAAATACAAACAAAAACTTTTCAGCAAAATATATTATTTTTATTCTTCACTTCATTTGAAAGCATAAAAAAATTCCATATCTAAAAATGAAATATTTCTCCAGGTAGAATACCTATTACAAAATTTCAAATAAGATACCCAAGGATACCTAATCAAAACTTTATATGCATTACATTCATCATTCTTTCGAAACTTAGTTTAACCATGCGTGATTATACATGCATTATCCATCACTGAATTCTGATACTTCTTCCTTAGTAGTTTTACCATCAACCCTTCATATCCTTTTCCCACCCCCTAACGTTCGTTCTCACCTGTCTTTATCCCTTCTTTTTTTCTCTTAAAATATTTTCTAGGAATAATCTTTTTTTTTTAAAAAAATTATTTTCTTGCTTTCACTTTATTTTTTCTTTCTCTACACTTTTCACATCAGCATTTTTATGTTTTCACTTTTTTTTTTCATATTTTGCATGAATAAATAATTTTCTCAGTCAACTTGAATCCTCGTTTTCTTGGAATAATAAGCCTTTTGCGTCCATTAATCCTGCGATAGTGTTTTATAAAGTGCTTTTGTTATTTTCTTTCTAACGAGGAACTTACGAAAGTTGTTTTCTTCCATTATCGTCTTGTTTTAGCTTCTGTGTTGTCTTATGAAATGCTTTCATGTTTGTTTATTACACCGCATCCAACTTTATCAAAATCATTATCCTCCCTTTTTTTCGCTCTCTCTTCTGCACTTCTTCGTTTTTTCGACGTTTCTTTTTTTCCATGAAAGATAAGTTAGCGAATGCATTTTTACCTGGATATTTTCAATGTAGGGAAATGTTTTTTTAACATATAAAACTGCGTCTTGGGAAAGAAATTAATTAATTAAAGATAACTTTTAACATATCAGTTTAATCAGTAGGTTGAGTGGTGTTGTATTTTTACTCATTTTAATTTATAAACAAAATACAAATAAAATATCTAAATTAAATAATAAATTAAAAACTTTTTAAATATTTTTCTCTGTAAAATGCATAAAAATTTGGTAAGAAATAGTTTTTTTTTAATTTTAGTAGTTTCTTATATACAAATTCTTCGTCTTCAAGACACAGCAACTTAAATTAGAAACTTTACTTACTGTCGAGTTAAAATTTCCCAATATTTTGTTTACTTAGTGCCTTGTTAATACAATTGTACCTTTTTGCCATGAGTGCACCGGAGTCAATGATATTGACCATATTTTATTCTTCAACAAAAAAATATTTTATGACAGAAATCTCTTAGGACAAAATTTTACTTCAATATATAGAGTGACATTCCATTTTAAGTATTTTCGGTCAAGTTCATAAACAGTAAACCCACAATCCGGGTTTCCTTGCAAGCTTTCAGATTTTTTTTATAATTGTGACTGTTTTGAGAAATAGGGGATAACAGCCTTTCCCACATATGCATTGTTTCAAGGTCACTTAATACCTTAATAAATATTTATATTGTTACGAATCCGTAATGCTGCTTCCCAGCATAGTTGGTTCCATCATTGGAAAGAATGTTTTACAATCATCTGTATTGGACGAAGTCTGTTCGCATCGGGGGTACCAGAGCTTGGCGACCATTTGGCGACGAATTTGGCGCCGAAATAGATTATAACCGAAACATCGAGAATTTTCCCGATCCGTCCAGTAGGAACCGAGATACGCTTCGAACGTTCCTGATTGGTTGAGAGGCTTCTAGCCCCGCCTCCTGAGAACCATAAAAAGGGTCTTCAGCTGCCAGTCGAGGAGTAGTAGTCGGAAGCGACAGAGCAGGTAGTCGAAATCGACGGTGAAGAACTGGTCTTCCAGGGATTGGCGGAGCAGCGACGGAGTCAAGCTGGTGCTGAACTAAACTGTGCGCTACTGTCTACAGTAGATTCTTGTTGTATGCTGCACGTCTCAGCTGAAGATAATCGTCTTCTGTGCTGTATATAGTTGTCGTTTTTGTGCTGTCTTGTGTGTCTTCGTGTAAATAAACGTCGTTATTTTTATTCTACTTCCGCCTGCTGATTGAGCGTTCTGCGTACCATATAACTTCTACTATCCAAACGAACCCTCCCGGTAAAATTCGTAACAATATTTATTTAGAGCAATTAATTCAATTATTCTGCGTAAAACACTAAATTGTTTTACTTAACTATCAATTTGCAAAATTGTAATAATTTAAAGTAAAACTGCTGAAAGTACATTACACCTCTTATATAGCATTACTTCTTTCAAATTAAAACCGCAAATTTGTCTTCTATCTCCAGATATTTGTTAATGTTTTTATGTCTAAATTTAATGATGGCTAATACTACTTGGCTCAGTACCTTTAGCCAAGTTTTGAGGTCCAGAATTCATTAAGAGGAAGAAATGTAGAATCTTCTGCTATTAAAAAATCATTCTTAAAAAGCCTGAATGTTACTTGATTCTGACAACTGATATAGGAGGAGAGCTTACATTCCTCGGAGAGTTTTAGTGGGATTTGTCCACATTTGAGTTTTTCTTGGAGCAAAAGCATGAAAATTTGCAGCTGCTGACGATTTGTTGTGCAGCTAGCGATTCGTTGCTAAGTCAACCACTTTCTGTATAATGTTGTGTGAAAATTATTGTAATAAATATGTGATGAGTGAAAGTGATTTGGAATTAGGATCAATGCAGAAACGATACTTGTCGGTTGTAACGGCAAGCAAAAAGCACTAAGAAAAAATTCAGCCAGTTTGGCGATTTCAATCGTAAAACTATATAGCATGCTATCCGCACATTCAAAATATTTTATAATAAATAATAATGCAATTGTGCATATTTTTACATTTTGGAGATATTTTTTCTTGGCTTGTTTTGGTCGCCGTTAAAATCCACAAATACCGTAGTAGCTTACCAAAATTTCAGTAACTTTTTTTGTAATAAGGATAATATTTGGCCCACTTTAATCCAAACGGTATTTATGTACTATCGAAACTATGCCAACTTTCAGGATAACTCACCAAATTGGCATCCCCGATTTCGCAATTGTCTAAGGTGATGAATTAAGAATCTTAATACTGGCGATATTAAATTTTATTCAGTGTCGCCAATATGGTTGCAATAATACACAAGTACCATCCAAACTTCTATTTTTGAGTTCAAGATTACAAAAGAGAAAAATAAGAAGCATCCTCTAAACTTGGGGAAAATTGTGATAAAAAATGCTGATGAAACATTGCTTGGTACATTACTAGGTATTTATTAATAAACGATGACGCGTTGACGTTTCATTGGCGATAATTTTGTTACCGATAAAAGTGATTTATTCCGTATAAACTTTGTATAAACATATGCTTGTTTTCTTCTCAAGTTAGAAGCGCGGTCATAGGGTTGCAATGCAATTTGCTTTGGGTGCTACGTTTGGCAAGTTCTGGCTCTTTCATCGTTAATTAATAAGTACACACTCATATCCCATCAATTTGCTTGGTAAAATCCTAGATGGGCCCACCTCTTAGCGACTTTTTTGAAATCTCGCCAAGTTGGCTACTTGCTAAGAGAAGACCGTCTTACAGGTTATCACAGCAACTCCAGAATCAATCCGCGCGCTAGCACGTTTTTCACAACAAATCAGGTAATATTTAAAAAAAAAATATTTATAAAAAAATTAACACTTACCATAAATTCGTTTTCTAATAATTTTCTAATAAATTTCTAATAATAATTTATAATAATAAGAATTTCAAGTGCAATAGACTTAATTGTCCTAATGAATCATGTTAGCTAGAATTTGTAGTTTGATGCTTTTGCTATTCATTTTTATGAGAAAATAGCAATTATCAATACCCGTTTTAAAAGCAGTATTTTAATGGTGTAATTTTATCTTTTTTTCCGTTTTGGAAGTATTTGTAAGGTAACAGATATTTGAAATTGTGCATTTTGTTGTTCTACAATTGTAGTATTCATCTACTTATGTTGAATGGCTTAAAAAGATTCTTTATTCACTTTTAACGAATGCAAAACATGCTAGTTAATACTTATGAAAGTCAATTTTTCAAATAAGATGCTCAGTAGTTAAAATTGTAACTAAAAATAATTAAAATAAAATCTTTACAATTTATGAAACAGTCATCATTTTCTCTCCACATTTAGGGCATTCATACGTTTTTGAAATTAAATTAACATTCATACACCATTCAATCATCGCTCTCTTACCTCTTGCATTCAATAAAGTTAAAAATTCACTTGTCCATTCGCTTGCCATTTTCAACCGGTACAGCACAACAACTTCTCCAAAGAGATTAGAAACATAAATGTCAGAAACAATGACCTTTTTTACGTCTTTTCCAACGAAATCCAACTATCGCGTATGAATACATATTAATTAACCAATGAGATTCAAAAAAGGCGCTAAAGGCCGTTAATCCTATAAGATTCCAGACAGTTCGCCATATCCGTCTAGGTTGTCACATTGGCGATGTTATCTCCACTAGTTTGGCGAGAATTGAAAAAGGCGCCAAGAGGTAGGCTGTGCTAGGATCCACCCAAGCAAGTTCTGGCTGTTTCATCGTTAATTAATAAGTACACACTCATATCCCATCAATTTGCTTTATAAGTTTCGCAGAAAAAATAAGAAAAGAAACAGTAGGAAAAGGTATATTAAATTATAAAATTTCAATCCACTTCAGTAGGCCCTTTGAGCTTGTCGCCAATATCCTAACTCAAACAAGCAATCGGGGCTCTTCTTGCAACCTTGCTACTAATTTGTTTCCAAACGTCTTGTCTTATTGGGCAGTATATATGCTACTTTGGCGTGATTATCATTCTTGCCGAGCTGAAGGGTCTATTAAAGTAGATTTCAACCAATGTATCTTTGTGAAACGCATATTCATAAAATCTGGAACTTCAATCAATATTGCTATATAAAAAACTATTCTGAGTTTATACGCTTTTCAAAGTTACAGTTTGGCTCACAGTTAACAACCAATTATAAATAAATTCGCAATAATAAACAAGAAATATGAATGTCTTTTTCATAAAATTAATTAATGTAAAAAAACTAATAATAATTGTTTTTATTAGCATCGCATATTGTTTACTGTTTCATTTTCTTAATTATATTTCCGGGTTATACACGAGGCCAGTTATAAGACGCAAGTAGGTAGCGCTTATGTAGAAAGGGACTGATTTATGTTTGCCACAATTTCATAAGATAGAATCAAACATTCCATGCTTGGCTATAAATTGCCGGTTCGGCGTCCCAGAATTTTTCTTTTTCACTGAGTATCATATTAAAATTATAGATATTTACACAGACACACACACACACAAAAACATGATAAGATAATACATACCTAAATTTGGAAAACTTTAGAAAAGAAATGGCAAATAAAATTAAAAAAAGCACAACTTCGCATCAGCTCGAATAAAAAGAAAAAAATGTCTTAATTAATCTGCGATAAATGATAAATTTTTTCACTCAAAAAAAAAAAAAAAATCCGCCAAATTCTACAAACGCATGCGCAATAAGAAAAAATACAACACAGCGGCTTGTATTTGTCCAGTCTGGGCAATTACTTGCCATCGACCGAACAACATTTTTCAACCTTTCTACGCATGCGCTGCAATCTTGCCGTCTTATAAGTGGTCGAGTGTAAACCCCGCGTAAATCTATTAAAAAAATTTAATTGACAGCAACATATCTTGTTGCAGCAGATTAAATTAGCTCAACTCACCAATTTTTAGCTTTAGTTAGTTGGTAAACAAACAAACTTATTCGATTCAGCATAATTCCAGATAGTTAGATAGCTATGAAATTCATTTTACAGATTATATATTTATATATTTAATTTTAATTTATTAATTTTATATTTTAATTAACATCTTATATATTAAGGGCTTAAAACTGTTCTAAGATTTAAAAAATTATTTCGTAAAATGTTGAAAGAGAAAATTTACTAAGTATTTTGTTTCTGTCGTTTCAGCAATTTTCACCTGATATGCAGAAAATAAAATATGAGAGGCAAATGAACTTATAAGTCATTTTCTAGGAAAGAAGATGTTACAATTTATAAATGAACAATGATTTTTTAATAAAAATCTTTGTGAAAGAAATACGCATAATGTGATATATCCAAAAAAAAAAAATAGATAAGATTTGTGAGATTTACCAGTTATTAATATAACATATTATATTTATTTAAACAAAATGTCGGGAAAGCATAATACACCAAAATCTATTTCTAATAAAAAGCGACCATTCAAAGAAACGGGACTATCAGATATGACCAGGGAATCCTTTTTCAAAAAAATCCGAAAGCTTGAAGAACGAGATAGAATTACTTACAGGAAACCTTATCCTTACTATTACTCGCCGCCAAAACGTTACCCAAGATCAGTAATATCAAAACCGCCAGAAGACAGCTTGCGAGACAGTTCTTCAGAAGAATCTATTGAGTATGAGGTTATCAATTCGTATGAAGTCGGATCTTTAGGATTAGTGCCGTTTGGAAAAGAAATTGGATCCAAGAAATATCAAGCGATCAAAAGTCCCCGAACTTTAAATCTCGAGAGTAGGCAGCTGAATTTCGATCTGGTAACTGCGAGGATTTTGAGTGATTTGGGACTACTTAACAAATTTGAGAAAATTGATAATACTCTGGTCTTGCGAAAACGCCCGGTTAAGAAAAAGAGACAGTATTATCCGTTCTGATTTACATTTTTGAAGAGAATATATCAGCGATACTTTTCGATGTAAAATAATATGAGTATAAAGGAAGGCAAAGTAAAAATGTTTGGAAAAATTTCAAAATGTACAATTTTGTTAGTTCAAAATAGAAGTAGTATACGATGTAAGTATCAAAACAATTCAGTCCTTTCGTGATTAAGTATTGTTGTTGTTTCTAATGACACTTGTCACAGACAAGCCCACTGACTTTAGAAGTCAGTGTGATTAAGTATTGAATGAGTAATGCTTTATAATATGACAAACATGAAAAGTACACGAATTTATTATTTAGTACTAAGGGCGTAACTAACAGTAACCAAATTACTGTTGGTAACATAATTTCCATTGAATTATTGGAAAAATCCTAGATGGGCCCACCTCTTGGCGACTTATTTGAAATCTCGCCAAGTTGACTACTAATTGAATATTTGTTATTATTATTATTTTTCAATTAAAAAACGATACTTGAAGGCCACAAATAATAATAAATACAATAAAAGATAAATATAATAAATAAATAATAATAATAAAATAAATAATTAAAATAATAAATAAAAATAAAATAAATAAATAAACAAATTAAATATACTAAAAATAAAATAAATAAATAAAATGAAAAATCTTTCTAGGTTGATTATTTATTAATAAAATAAAATAATAAATAAATAATAATAATATAAAATAATAAATAAATAATAATAATAAATAAATAATAATAAAAAAATAAGAATAAAAAATAAATAAAATAAAAATAATATAAAATAAATATAATATAAAATGAATAAATTAAAAATAAATATTAAAAAAATCCGTCTAGGTTGCCATTGGCGACGTTATCGCCACTCGTTTGGCGAGATTTCAAAAAGACGCCAAGAGGTGGGTTGTGCTAGGATCCACCCGAATTATTTAGTAATAAGTAATTCAAATCGGAAAATCTTTGATATACAGTCATTTTCACCAAAAAGTAGATTATCGCCAAATTTCAGCTAATTTGGCCGAATATAAAGCGAACGGCAGCAATAGCGTTTCCAATCGTAAGGTTCAATGATACCAAACAAAGAGCCACCGAAAAATTGCCAAACTCGGAGAGTGCCAAATGACTATATACCAAAGCTTAGCCTTCAAATGAAAGTGTAAACACACTGCTGATGTGATATTCGGTAAGATTTGAAAACTCAAATCTATTTTGATATGCCAACATCACATCGCCAAAGATACCAACATTGTCAAATCACTAAAGTAAAAAAAAAATCATATGATTAACAAGTGTCCTGACAAGATTACTGACGAGCATAATTCAAGCGGTACAATTCGGTTTTAACGTTGACAAAAAGCGGCAAGAAAAAATTTAGCCAAATTATAAAAATATAATCAAGTGCATAAAAGTCATAGTAAGCGGAAATATCAGATTATATATTGTTAAATAGTTTGAAGACTGAAATCGCCAAATTGATGAAATTGGAGCTTTTAAATCGCTGTTAAAACAGAGAGTACCTTTCATGATTGGATTGCTAGAACTACTCCACTTGTTTAGGTTAATTATTATATTATTGAAAAATTCAATGGGAAGATTAAAATAGATTTCATCTGATTTATGTAAAAAGTGTGATATCTCTCTAAGCATGATAAAATCGTGTCAAAAGTCAAAAAATTCTCCGAAAGTACTCTATCTTGGATAATCATGAAAAATGTTAAACGACTTTTAAGGTTGTAGTAAAAGTTGCCAGGACTTTGGCGACCGTACCATATTCTTCAATCGAGTCGAGATAACTTAATCGAAGCTGGCCGAAAATATATTTTTGGTTTTGCTATATATTTGCTTTTCGTCTTTAACTTTTACCAGCTTTCATCTTCACCAGCAGATAATCATTTATGAATAGAACGGTTTCATGTTATTATACATATGATTAATGAGTGTTAAGTATTATTTCTTAAACGTCTACGTAGAAGAAATGGTTGAAATTTAATTATTTGTGCCTTTTATATCGCCAAATCATTAATGCGAAACGTAAGATGTTTACTAATGGCATACAATGCATAGAAGCGTTATTGTCAGTACTACTCCATTTGACGTTTGGACTGCAAATTGGCGAAAACTTTGAAGGTGAACATCAAAGTAAATTTCAACCAAAGACATTTGGATTAATTACTGTGTTACAGATTTAATTGAGATATAAAAAAATAATATTTAAGAATAATACCCTTGTCTATATACCTTCCCTGTATATGTGAACCTGATAGTTAAAAAGCGAAAGTGTAGTGATATAGCTGTATTAATTTGCTACATATTAATTAACGGTGAAAGAGCCAAAACTCGCCAAATGTAGCACCAAAATCAAACTGGCATTGTAACCCTTGTTTGATTTTTTTTCCGCCAACGAAATTATTGCCAGCGAACGCCAATTCGTTACCGTAATTAATAATATCATTAATTTTATCAAAAGTACAGCCAGACAGCATTAAAAACAGTCAATGCCCATAAATCATCAGTAGAAAATATTGTAACTATTTTCAAAGCATTGAAGTAGATACAAGGAAGGAATGTTTATTAAATATCATACAAGCATTTAATAAACAGAAATCTCACATTATAAGTGGCGTTCTTACAGAAAAGTGTGCGAAACTTTCAATACTTGATTTAATAAACGCATGACTTCAAAAAGCATTTAATGCCAACTAATTACAATCTATTCAATATTTAATAAACTAGACGGCTAGAGAAATAAAATTACTGAATATGGGGATTTTTATTAATATACTAGTATTTGATGCTAAAGTCTAACGATATTAATAATTAATATTGGCGCCAAAACAAAATAATGATGATAATATTTCAATTCGGCTAAGATTGAAATTCTCTTATAATTCCGTTAAGTTCTATATAATATGATCAATTGCGAAACACTCAATTCGAAGAGTTTTGAGCTTATGTCAAGAATAAAAACCATCGATGTTTTTTCCATACATTATAGATTTTTGTAACTCGTTAATCCATTTATTAAATAAGTGCTTATGGGTTTTAACGGCGTTCAAAAGCGCTAAGAAAATTTTTCGCCTAATTATTAAAATGCATATATATAGTGCATAAATATAGATAAAAACACATGCGAATCACATGCCGCCAATTTAAATCGCCAAATTGGTGAGATTTTTATAACGCTTTTCGGTCGTCGTTAAAACCGCCAAGTACTATTAAATATTCTTCGTTTTGAAGCTATAGCAGTGATGAATTAAAATCTGAGTGATAATAAACTCCAGCGTAGTTATTACATTTTATGTTGTGAATCATTATTCATTGAGTAAACTTTGGTGTCACCTGTAGTCAAGGTGCCTCGAGTAAAATTATTAATCTTAAGTGTCCGCCTCAAGATTTATTCCATTAACAACCAGTTCAAGGGACGTTAAATAACTGTTATGAAATAAGGTCAGCTTGTTAGAGATAAAAATGGCAAATGAACGTCATGTTACCCTTTTACTATATCTCAGAATCTTAGATGTTTGAATTTAATAAGAATAAAATAACAAAAAATATATATAATTGAAATCTGCTATCGCCAATTTCAAGTTATCATGCGAGAATATCATTATTTTAAGTCATCTTTTGTCTTAATTAATTTAAGTCATTAACCAGTTTAAATCAGTTTGAAATAATCACGTGACAATCAGATAACGCATGCGCCGATATTTATATAAACGATGGCTTTTTTTCCATCCCAAAATCGGTTGGGTTCCAAAACTTTTTCTCAAAGCGAGATTTTTTTCCCTTTTTTTGCGAAAATATGGTTTAAATTGGTTTGGAATGATCACACGACTACTTAATTGCACAATATTAAATAATTTTTAAAAAAGAAATATATTTTTTTAACTCAAAATTTTTCGAACTTTTTTTTGTTAACTGAAAAAAACTGCAATTGTTTGATTTTTTCCAAAACTTTTTTTGCTAGCAAAAAAAAAAAAAAAAAAAAAAAAAAAAATTGTAATTGAAAGTTAAAAAAAATATAAATTATTATCATTTGTGCTTCTTCGGGCGACAACTTCTTACGCTCTTTGCCTTTTATTTTCTGCCTACTCATCTTGAGGCTTCAGTAACACGAAAACAAAACATCTTATTCTGACATGATAAAAAATGGCATGATATGCAAAACTCATGTCATGAAATAGTTATGGAAGAGATAAAAATTTAATTATTCTTTTTGCAGTTTGAGTTTTTATAGCATAGTTGAGAATATTAATTTTGTGTATAATATTTATTTCTGTTATTAATAAAGGAAAATATTCTATAGAATGTACCTTTCATCTAGAGCTAAAAAAATTGGAACATCTGTTCTTTGGAGAGTAGAATGTGCACATCAAAACTATTTTTTAAAATTTAAATTATTTAAAAAAATTGGTGTTTATTCACAATAACCCTCGAAAATAATATTTAACAAGATTAATATTTACACAACTCAAAATTTTAGTATAAAAAATAATTTTTTTTAATGTATTGCAAATTTCTGAATTTGCAACTCATTAAAAACTATGATCTCGTAAAAATAATATCTTTACATGGCTTTTATAAAAAATCATCAATAAAAAAAATTTATACTGTTTAGGTTATCTTATCTCACATTTAATCGAAGGTTTTCTTCGCACATTAAAAGTTCAAGAAGAAAGACTGTGTTTATTATCTATTTAATTCACTTCCGAAATAAGAAAATGTGGCGATCCAGCTTTCATAAAGATGACATCATAGTTTAAATTGCGCAATCAGGTTAAATATACGATGCGCGAGTAACTGCAACTGTATTTCCTTTCTTCTGAGATTTATATGCATTCATTACATTAACTAGCAAAAACTTCTGAATGTTTCCTTCGAAAAAATATGTTATTTTTTACGCCATCAACGAATTAAATATTATGGACAACATCAACAAAAATAAAATTCATATACGGAGGAAGACAACATGCAGTAAGAAGATAGATTATCTAGATACTAAAATTTTTAATCGCACTATTATGCCATGATACTTAGCTCAGTCAGGAAAATTCATGTACTGAATAAACAGAATATATGTAAGACTAAAAGAATAATGTGAATTTGAAGACTTTCTTAACCGCTTAACTGTTTTGCCCGAGTGCCATATGTGCATCGATTTATCGAATTTTGATAGGTGTAAGCAAAAAATAAACCATTCACGACGATTATAATTCAATATTTAAATTACTTCAAATACATAGATAAGTCAAGTATTCGATGGATTTCCTTTTGAATCAAAATAAGAAAATACTCCCAAAATAGAAGGTATCATCTTATGAGATAGTAAAGAAAATAAAACAGTTAAGTGGTTAATCTGATACCTGAATTTACTCTAATGAGAGAATAATAACATCAATTTATGTGCAAGAAAATGAATTGAAATTAAGCATAGTAAATGTTCCAACAAACCATATGGTCATCAAGGACGGATAGAAATTCTGGTTTTATTTCTTTAAATAACTGAATGGGTTTTAGTATGAGTCTTTGAATGATTTTTAAATTGAGATGAAAGAGCTTTTCCACTTTTTTTGCCTGCTCTGACTACTTAAAATTAATCAGAAATTGTTATTCGTCCCTCAAGACTTGCGTATTATAGAATACTTTTGATAAACAACTATTGCAGATAATTTTTTTTCTCAATATGAAAAGTTTTGAAAAATACGCTATTTTAATCATAATATCAAACCATTCAAAGAAATATCCCACATATAATGGTAAATAATTCTTCAGAAAATTAAATGTTTTATTTACTTCATTATCTGAGACCTTAGTTCCCGATTGGCTAATTTTTTCTCCAATTGTCATTTCACTTCAGTTGCTTCGTTCTTTATTTTCTCACTAATTCTCAACCAACCAACAGCTCCCAAAAGAAAATTCTTTCCATCTGCGTAACACTAGCTTAGAGCAGACAGAAAGAACTAGTTTACTCTTTTCCCGTTAACTTTTAAAAACAAATCAGAAACAACCAGAAGAAATAGCACAGAACGAACCTGCCTAACAAACCGTGTTCAACTTTTCTTTGTTCCTTCTCAGCCAAGCTGCCCGAGTTTCTTTACAATAAACCCTCCAATGATAAGCTAGGAAGGGATGGAGGGTGTATTTCTTATTCATGATAGGTTGTATAAATTTGGGGAGAAAGGGGAAGGGATTTTGATGGGGGAAAAGTGTTGGAAGTTAAACAAGAAAACCTATTTTTAGAACAGTTACAGTAAAAAAAGGAAGTTGATTATCATTTCTTTTTCTTTGCGTGGTATAAATCAAGATCGTATTTTTTTCACATTTTTCTTTAAGAGAGAGAGAAAGGTTATTGATTGTCTAGTTCTATCCCTTCGGTATTTTCTGAATTTGAATAAATGCTATTTCTTTTATTTTTCATTTCTTAGCATTAAGAAAAATATTTAGGATGCTTTTTGAATTGAATTGTGCTTGTCTTATTGCTGAAGAAACAAATAAATAGTGCACTGGAAGTTGTATTGTGTGCGGATGAGCGAACTTATGGAAATTATGAAAATAAAATTAAATCTTAGATAAAATGAAAAAAAAAATGATGGGTATGGTACTTTATTGCCAATATATTAGTTCTGTAACTAAAACAATGACCAAGAATTCAATTTAAACAACACTAATTGAAACAATTTAAATTGGTGAATTCGATGTTAAATCTGAAAACTATTAACACCGATAAATGGAAGAAGAGAACTGACATTTTGATACTGAATTCTTTCTTTTCCGATATAAAAGACAACATAACATCACAGAATACTCTTGTACTTGAAATAATAACATGGCTTTTCACTTTTTGGGATGCAAACAATTGTATAAAATAACAATTGGCTCTCTAAATATATAAAGTTTTCTTCAATTTATTATATATGTTTGATTTTTCTGTATCAATTAATTTCTTTATTTCTTTAAAGATAAATTTAAGTGGTCTATAAAGTATCTGCATAATTTTAGATTATAATATTTGATTGCTTTAAATTAATAATAATAAACAGGAAAAGATGAATAATAATAATAAATGTAAAAGAAAAATAATTGAAATACGAAATGTTATGAACATAATTGATAAATATCAAATTAAATTTACAAAAACTATTAAATAAAATTATAAGAAACGACACTAAAAATGGTTAAAAAAACGTTGATAAGTATATTTAAAAATTATACAGATATCGCCGCTTATATAACAAACAATATCATATTTTATTGTTTTTTAGTTTCTCGTTTGTATGGTATGGTGAAAGCATAGTAATCATAAAAAAAAAATTCGAGTTAAAAATTTTGACGAATTTTCACGTTTTTGTCCGAAAAATACATTTTTAGAAAATGTCTGCCTGTCTGTGACAAAGATAACTGAAAAAAGCTTTGATCTAGATTGCTGAAATTTTGCTTATGGTCTTGAAATCAAATTTGTAGATGACCAACAAGTTTGAGTAAACTGGGTTCAGAGTAAGTCTGATTATTCGGATATAAATTAACACGATAATAAAGACTATCTGCAACATGATTTTTTTTAAATTATAAAAATGAAAATATACACATTCATTTCGCTTATCTATACATAGTATAAAATGAAGTCTCCGGAAAGCGCCTGTATGTTTGAAAGAGGAAAACTCGAGAAAATACTTAACTGATGTTGGAGATATTTGTACCATTTTGTAGAGCATTTAATGGGGACGGTTTTAGAATATTAAAGTGATATCAAAATAAAAAAAGGAGTTTTACAATTGCGATTTTAATTATTTTCCTACTACTATTCGCGTATGCGTAATACAACAGTATCTGTGCTTTACACTCTTCCGCGCATGTACGAAAACCTCAAACTGTGCATGAGCAAATAGCAAAATATGCAATTGGCCGGAGCACATTAAATGCCAAAACGCTTCGTTTGTTGCGCGATGATGAAAATATAGAGGAAAGAAACGATCGGATAGCGAATATCAGAAAAAGAATGAGAGAAGAAAGAATGTCCACACTTAGGGAAGCAAAGTCTTCTGTTGAGCGAAGTAACCGTCCCTTCTTAAATCGCACTGCAATTGAATTACAGAGACAGAATGAATCTCATGACGAGCTCAAGTGATCGTCCAGCTAATATAGTTTACAAAGAAATATTATGAAGCAAGCTGAATTTTATTTTCATATCAGATTATACAGAGTTGATAAACAAGTGTGGAACAGTGTATACAATGATTTATTTGCATATTTTTAAATTTAAAAACAGCTTTTCTATTGTATAGTTTTAGTGAATTAGTTTGTCTATGAACATATCTTATCTGTATCTTTTTAACGGTCTAAATATTTCTGAATGTGTGCTATAAAAAATGTTTTGTAGTTATTTTTGACGATTTCTAAATATATTTTTATATTTGTTTGATATTACGTGACATGCCCATGTCATATCGGGTGGAGGCTAGATTTAAGTTTAAAGCTAATTTTTTCTCTTGCATGTTTTGCCACGGGCAGCGCTGTGCGAGTACTGTTAGTTTAACATAAAACTTGACTCGCGGCAAAAACTTTAATAAGTCGATTTTTTTAAAGGATGGGACGCCCGTAATTCTACAACTTCGAAGCTTCAAAACTAGAAAAAAATAACTTTAAATAACATGTTTTTTAATATAAAATAATTTAATCAATTATAATAAAATAAAACATACCATTATTAACGGAAATTATTGACTGCATCACATAACGTGGCAAATTGGGCATAGCAGCATACATAGCTTACTGGTGTTTCTGATTCACATGATATTTTTTTTCATGTATTTACACATTTATCGGTGGTGCATATATTGCCAATTAAATGGAAATATTTAAAATGAAATATTAAACTATATGACTATGAATAACTTCAACTTTTCGATGATGGTTAAAATATATCTCACTATACATAAAAACTAAGCAAAAGAGGGGACAGTTTTTAGCTCACTTCGTCCCAAAGCGATAATACATTTACAAAAACATTTTTACACAAAGGTTTTGATATTTATTATTCATTTCCGAATAGAATGAAAAACTGCATCTTTATTTACCATTAAAAGTACATATAATCTTTCACCAAATGCCATATTTACATCGTTCTTTTCCCATCCACAACAATAAATAACTTACTATAGTATACATCCTTTACCCGACAGCACGGGTTTCTTGTTCAAAGATTAATATCTTGAAAACGACTAATACTATCATCAGTCATAGCAAATGATCTACAGAAAAGGCTTAACGACATCAGAAACCATTGTACTTGAGTATTCCAGTACACTAGGAATGAAATAGAGCTTTTGAATTAGTTTCTTAAACGACGAAGAAGTTTTAGAAAGAGGAAATTTGAATATAATGCAAAATGTCTGTGAAATAGAGCTTTTGGAACTTTAAGCTTTTTAAGAAAATGCGTTAATTTTTTTCATATATATCGGGAGCTTATGAAAGAATTGATCATTCTTTTGAATGTTGCTTTTATGATTAAGAAAAACGTAAATCGTTTTTAGATATTTTACTTAGAACTTTTAATATCATGCATTTCTTTTTGCTGTTAAATTTAGAAGCTTAGAGTATTTATGGTTATTGTTTGTTATGATAATTTAATCAGAGATGAAAACTTCAGGCGATTGACATCTGATCAGAAATTTTTACGTTATGAGTTTGGCATAGCATAAAAATTTAAGATATCCCTCAAAATAAATAAAACGAATAATGGATGAATGAAGAAATGAATAAAAAGAATTTTTCTATTATTTATCAGATAACTAGACCTCATAAGTTATTCGTTTTCAAATTTTATGAAATATTAAAGAATAAATTTCATCTGGTGAATAAGCAGTGAGAAGTCCAACATGCTGGATTATCAATACTACAGATGATTCGTTCCTCTAGAAAACTCAAAGTAACAAATCTCAAACAAAGTGTGCAGGAAGACAGTACTTATTAAAATCTACAAAATACTAAGAGAGAACAATTCCTAAACGCAGTAAAACTAGAAAGCTTGCTCTGTGATCAACACTTCAAACAAAAAATTGACTAGAGTGACTAGCTTTAGCTCTTCCAGGTTTTTATTATTTCCATGACGAGGTATCAAATATTCTATAAGGACCTATAGATCACGAGTCCAATATTGGGTTTAAAATATCGCCATGATATATATATTTTCTAAAATGCTTTTTTTTGCCGCCAAAATCGTCTTTAAGTCACTAAATAGTCTGCAAGGTCGAGGGCCTGTTCAGCATCATTTAAAATATCTGTATACTTCTCTTCCGTGCTATAAGATTAACTGTAAAAGAAAGCTATTATTACGGAACTGTAACAATATAATGTTAACATAGTTTAAAGAATATTCTGGATTTTTTTATTTAATCCTCTCAACGCTTCAATGTAAATATAATTAAGTACAAAAATAAGAAAGTAATATTTTGAATTAATAAAACATTAGTTATTCAATGAGGAGAAAGCAAACGAAATCAGTTTTCATCTCTTTAAATGATCGCAGTTTGAAATAGGGGAAGTTCTCACTCCAAACCTTTCTCGCATATTCTCTATTAAAGGTTTTGAATTTCTCTCCACCTTCTTAAGAACCCTTTGAACAAGTCCGTGATTGCTATAAGTACTCATATTTTTACTTTGAGAGTCTTGTATCAGCACGTTTTGTGTTTTCGTAGTGCTGTGAAGAAGTGTATTTACAGTTTGTAAAATTCTTTTTCTATCTTAATTTATTTGAAACGTTGCATTTTATTATTCCTTTATGTATAGACCGACAGACAGTAAACCAGTTGAAGTATTTGTTTCAAGATATGATATGTATCTATACCTTAGATACAAAAAAAGATAACCTAATTTTATTATCTTGTTGATTATTTTTGTGGCTTTTGGACCGTCAGACAGATAAATTTCTTATGAATGGATTTCGTTCAAAATTTAACAGAAATCTAAAAATTTATTATCAAGACCACATAAGTAAATTCCATTCTTCTGACACAAAGCATTTTTGAACTATCATATTCATTAACAGACATAATTCCAAATACGTATCTTTTAGATTAGATTTAAATAGTTTGATATAAAATTTTTGCAAATTATAACATGTTTTCTGTTTGTATTTTTAATATACTCATTATGCACTAATTCTCAATATAAAGCTAAAAAAAGCCTAAACGATTTGAAATAATGGGAACCAAAGGATTTAAAGTAAATGCCAAACCATTTATAAACTTGTTTGATGTTTGTTCTGTAATTTTAAACTCTAAAGTTCTTTAGCTTGATTAAATATTTACGGAATATAAATTGCTATCATCAGAAAGAGTAAATGCTAGGAATTCATCAACTTTTTTACATCTTTTATTCAAATTGAAAAATTTAACGATAAAGTTCTCAAGATTTAATGAGTTTCTTCATTTTCAGAAACGCTAAAACATGATCGTTATCAAAGTAATTCGAGAAATGATTTCCAAATTGAAATTTTGTAAATCTTTGCAAAGCTTAAAAGCACCGATTGACTTAAAGAAACATTTTCTTAAATTGCTTTTTAAGCATAATTTTTTCGTTATCGCTATATTTGAATAGTCTTTTAAAAGTTTTGATTGAACTTTAGAAGTCTGATAATTTAAAGAATGACTTTTAAAATATGAAGTCATATTTCTCTCTGGATATAAGGAATGATTTTCTTTCATGTACATGAAAGAAATATGCTTCTTTTGTGAAAAATGGATTTAATTTTTCTATTGAAATATTACAATCTAAGTTTGAAAAGGAATTTTTGAAGTGTAAAAGCATATAGAAAATATAAACACTTCTTCAATTCCATTAAATCGGTTTTGTTGAATAGGATGTAGCCATTTTCATGAAAATAAAATATTTTTGATGCTAACAATACTCAGAAGTAAAAGGTAGACAGTTTAGGGTTTTAAAAATTGCTATTAATAATTATCCATTTCCAATATGTCCAATGAGCATATTCAATAGCTAATTAAAGAATGTTTACAGAATCATCAAATGATATTTTAATTGATGCAGTAAAATGATTTGGGGCAGTAAATTAATCGCAATATAATAATTGAGGCAGTATCTAGCAAAAATAAACAAAAAGTTCATATAAATAATCATTATAATTAGAACTGTTTTCATAAACTTATCTTTGAATTTGGATGGCATTTCGCAAGTAAATATATAAAAAGAACTTCTACAAATAATATGTTTGAATGTGTGAGTACATATTTGTCTCTACAGGCGCTCTACAGACTAGGCAGTGCGATCTTTATCAATTAAACTTGGCAAAACATATTTTGGAGGATGGGATTTTTTTTAAATTTTAATTTGTGTTTTAATTAATTAAAGTAAAAAAAAAATAATTAAGAGATCTTTATGAAACACCTTTCGAAATTATTTGAACGCAAAAATCATAATTACACCATCTTACAATTAAAAACAAGAATATGTGCATTTTTACTAATACCAATTTTTTGCCATTTATTTTTTAGCTTTAATTAAATTTTAAATAATATTTTAGATATATTTTATGAAAAAATAACCATTGTTGAAAAGAAATGATTTAATCTCAGCGTTTTCTCCATATTCAATGATAAAGATAAGGAGATTATTTTTAAAGCTGAGTCGGTATAATGTAGGCTTTTAATAAAATCTTTGAAATTCTGTAGCTCTTAACATTTAATTTCAGAACCAAGTAATGGTGAAAAGTTTTTCAATTTTTAAACGGTGCTTACCTTGATATAACTAGATATAACATACACAAAGAAAATTAGATAAAAGCGTTGTACAACGAAGAAAATGGTGTAAAGATTTTAAGATAGAAGGTTATATATATATATAAAAATTAGAAATTTAAAAATATTTTGCTGAAGAAGCCATTAGGCCAAGTTACGCTCTCACTCAGTCACTCAGCACTTATACAACACACGCCCGAGCGAAATTTTTAGCAACCAATAATTTTGACTAACCAGATGTATATCAAAAATGGTTAGTAAACAATATTTATAAAAGTAATTTTAATTAAACACTAAATAAAAACAATTAATCAAAATAATAATGTTTTATGTTTAAATGCTTTTATAAAAGTACATTTTTAAAATCCGTTTTATTCTTTGTTTATTCTAGAAAATTTAAACATGCTGCAGGTTTGTTACAAGCTTTTTATAAAAAAGGCAAATAAAATTAACAGTGTGAATTCGGTAATATATTAGCTGAAAATCATTAAAAATAATGAATACATTAATATACGCATGAAAATTTAGCTTACACTTTTATATGATTGTATTCACAAAGGATTTCGACATACGAATAGAAAACATTTGAGTTAAGAAATTATTTTATTCTTGTGTATTCTGGAAAATTTGAGCATTCTGTAAGTTTCTTATAAAAAAGACAAATAAAATTAATAGTGTATATTCGGAAATATCTTATCTAAAAATCATTAAAAATGATTCATGAAAATTTAGTTCGCACTTTTTTTAGCATGCTGTGAGTTTGTTACATGTTCTTTATAAAAAAGACAAAATTAATAGGGTAACATCTTAGTTAAAAATTATTAATAAAATAATAAATTAAAATAATGCATCGATCCATGTATGCATGAAAATTTAACTCTCACTTTTATATGATGACATTAAAAAAATTTCAACATACCAAAAAAAAAACATATTTGAGTAATGAAATAATCCTTTGTTTTTTCTGGAAATTTATCCTTTGTTTATTCTGGAAAATTTGAGTATGCTGCAAATTTGCTATATGTTCTTTATAAAAAAGACAAATAAAATTAACAGTGTAATTTCGAAAACACCTTAGCTAAAAATCATTAAAAATAATAAATAGATTCATGTATACATGAAAATTTAACCCGCACTTTTATATGATTGCATTCTAAAAGGATTTCGATATACCAAAAGAAAACATTTGAGTAATGAAACAATCTTCAAAGAAGGATAGGTCTCAATAAAGTAAAAAGAAATTTTGTTTTGGAGTTTTGACAGCAGCGATATGATTTATCAAATTTTCGCAAATGCAAATAAGTTATTTGGAAAGTGGCCAAGAATTAATTTAGGGACTTCAAGACTTGCCGAGAATTCTTTATTAGAATCACAAATAAAAAAAAAAGATAATTTTTAAACATCGAAACTTCCACAGTTTCAGGAAAGTATTCAGCTTTAAAAAGTTATTTTCCAAGCGATAAACTTAAAACTCGATTATTTGTGAATATGATACAATAGAAGAATTTCTTTCTTTCAGGAATAAATTTCAAAAGTTATAAAAGGCGATAAACATTTCAAAGGCATGACTTCTTTCTTTTGATCTAACTTAATATTTTTAAAGCTTCATTTTTTTCCTAGTTCAGTAAAAGATTTCAAAAAAGGAATTATTGAGAAAAAATTATTTCTGTTTTTAACTATTCTTTTGCAAAAGAAAAAAAAAGCCAAACGAGCAGTAATAATAATAATCAGTTTTTCTAGTACTTTCGATTATTTGGAAATTCTGAAATTACATCTCTAAAATTAGAAATTTAATTAACAAAAAAAAACATTAGACAGAGATGATGAAATTAATTGATACTTCTGATGATATTCTTCAAATTAAATTTTAATGTTTTAATTTAACGATCTAATAACTTAAGATCAGATAAAATTGGTAAAAAAAAACTTTACGAATTTCTGGAAAAATAATTAACTCATCCGAAAAATGTAGGAAGTGGTGATAAATTATTTTTCACTGAAGAAGTAATTACTTCGCTTTCCATTAGAAGGAATACCGACTCTAATTAACATATTTTCTTTTAGTGTTTTTAGCTGAAATGGGATACAACATTTAAAGAAGAGTAATTTTTAACGTCTGCTATTAAATTCAAATGGTTATCATAGCAAAAAATATTTATAATTAGAAAATAACGTATTTGAGTTATCTGCATCTGATCCATATGAAATCATGTGCATCATTCTGAAGTTCGCTGTGAATTTTATAGTTTGAAAAGCAGTCTGCATCTGATGCACACGAAATCATGTGTGGCATTTTGTAATTAGCTGTATATCTAATAGTTTGAAACGCAATAAGGAATTGTGCAAAATCAAATTTTAAATACCATGAGTTGGAAGACCATGTCACTTGACTGAAGTCATTTTAATTCATCATTATATTCATTGTTGTCATCATTTTATAATCATTATATTCATTATATCATACAATCTATTCATAATCATAATGAATCAATTTATTTATCAGTTATTGCTTTTATCTTATGGTCTACAAATTGGAACTTAACAGTTTGATAAATTTTGACATTCAGGCGACCCTGAATGTGGAAAATGTTTTTTTTAACTACAGATATGTCTGTTAACCTGTTTGTTTGTTAACAATATAACTCAAAACACTATAAGATAGATTAATAAAATTTAATTTCAAATATTTGCACTAAAATTGGATTTTATTCAGAGGTTGTCTGACTATCTGTCCTAGAGCAAGCGAACACAATAATTTCAAAATATTAAGAGCTAGGCAAATGAAAGGTGGCACACAGTTTCAGCATCTAAAGGGCGGATAGATTACACATTTTGAGCAAAATATGAAAAAGAGTTCCGTTGTCCTGACAGTTCGTACATTCATAGAAATATAATATTTCAAAAATGTAGAATTCTAGATAAATAAAATTTGGTATTGTATAAAAATTATTATAGTGCCATAATTAGGTTTTAGTCGGTGGACAAAGAAGCATCTAAATTACATGGTGTTCTTTACTATACTACGAAGAACAAAATGTTCATGTGCGGAAAGTGTATTTTGAATAATTTCGTAATTAATGGCATTAAGTTGTTGTAAAAAGTATTTTAATCCATAAATGTGAATTGAGAAAATGGATTTTTGTATTGATTTATTTTATAATTTTATATTTTTTAAAAAATTGTGTTAAAACAAATGTCACACAGTCCATAATTTAGATGTATTCACAGTTAGATCAACGACAGTTTAACCAATTAATTGTTTCGATCTCTTCGGAAAAGGTGTATCTAAATTATGTCGCAAAAAGGTGGCGGTGTCGAGTACAGTTTTTAAACACAAAGTATGTGTAATATGAAATTATTTTATAATTAAATGACTTATTTTTTTATTTCAATTATCACATTTATTTATTTATCTAAACTAGCATACATTTTTGGCATATGAACGAAAAGAAAGGCTTTTTTTAATAATAATTATTAATAATCCTTTATTTGTACTTTTAAAATATTTTAGGACCAAGTAGAAATCAAATATCTTCAAATTTACGAATATGTTTGAGTTTTTACTAAAATTGAATTCAAACTGCAAATTGTCACTACTTATTACACAAGACAAATAAACTCGTCACAATGCAAAATGTACTTTTCCCATGACGAGTATACTCATCAAAAACAGTTAACTGGTCAATAATTTGTTCCTTATAGGATTAATGAATTAAAATTATCATTAACAAAAATAATAATATTTCTTCCTAATATATTTAAGTAAAACCTTTAATGCGAATTATATTTTGAAACTCACGCTCTACATCATGATAGTAAAATGTTAACTGCAAATGTATTATGAGAATTTGCAAAAGACATGACTTATATAGCACATCTAAAATGAATTAAAATTAAATTTAAAACAGAATCATTGCAACAAATAAGAACAACAAAGAATATATTTCGAGTGCACGCAAGCGTTAATTCAGATGAGAAAAATTCAAAGGTCGCGTTGTGAAATAAAAGCAGACGAAACATAAACACAATCCCTGCTTAAAATGCTGTTTATTTCAGTAAGCTGAAATTAACAATCGTAATTTAACTTCTCGTCCAGCACTCCAAAGTAAACAGTAACAGAAGGGAATGCGTGACAGTTTACGTTCAAAGAGCGTTATAAATTACATGGCAGTGGTTGGACGTGGAGGAAATTGCTTAAGTGGCAAATATAACTGAAAAGGGTCGCAGAAAACTTAAATTGAATTTTCAGAACGTTATGGGATCTGAGGTGAATGGTATTAAATTCTGTTGCTTTTTAATGAAATTTGAACAGTCACAACGGAGGCTTTAAAAATGAATAATCAATGTAGATATACATTATATAGGAGTTTATTTTTATAACGAGAAGATTTTTTTAAAACTAGATAATAAATTGTAAACCTGATTTCATAGGAAGAAAAGAAAAAAAAAGTATGTATTGAAAATAGAAACGATTGACAAGATAAAATATATGGAAATACTGAAAATACTTTCAATAGACATAAAAGGATACAACAATTTATATTATTGCTAATTTGAACATTATTCAAAAAGTTCTACAAGACCGACCATTTAGCATTCGATGTATAGCTAATTTTTGAACAATAGATGGTTTGGTTTATCGGATTGAATGACACAAGGCCAAAATGGACCAAATTTTAAATGTTTTTCCGCAGCAATTTCGAAGCATATATTACATCATTGCAATATTTTGACATTTTTTTAAAAATTCAAAACTTAATATTAAGAGATATTCAGTTTAGTTCCATATAATGTATCCCCTAATTTTAATATTTCTTTGAAAAATATTTTAGACATATTTCACAATGATATTTTTAATTGTTTAATAACTGTGTTTAAAGTTAGAGCAGCAGCGCGTGTATAAACATCCTTTTGTGTAAGTTACGTTGCAATCTAATTAAGATTAAATTTCAAAAATAAATTAAATATAGACAAATCAAGCCTGTTTCGACAAAAAATACGAATCACCACTGATTTTTCCCCCTGTGAAAATACCTGCAGAAAGCAAAACTTGATAGATTTTAATCAATGATTTGACGATAAACTAAAAGTACTTATTAAAAGAGACTTTGTAAAAAAATTAAATTAGTTTGACTGAATTATTAACATTTAAGAATTATAAGTGAAATATTTATAAGAGAAGAAGCATGAGTTAATTAAATAAAATCTTTTATTCATAAAGAATATATTTAATCGAGAATGCAAATTTAAATGTTAAAAAGAAATTACTTAATAGAATCTATTACATAAATCATGTTTACAAGTTTCAAATAGTTACTTTTTTTTTAAAAAAAAAGAGTCAGATTTTGTATTATATGATAAAGTTATTACTTAAAATAGGAGAAAAAACATATTAAAGTATTTAATGTTTAACATCTTTTATATTTTAAGATTTTTACATCATTGTAATATTTTGACATTTTGAATGATATTCTTTTTCCTTTAAAAGGATATTTAGCATATTTCCCAATGAAAACAAATAGGATTGACGATTTAATATAGCATAGATACAACAAGAAGACTTTCTAAAAAGAAGTTCTGAAACAGACGATTTTTAAAAGAAATTTCCAATTGAAGTTTTAAAAAACATAAGACAGCAAAATATCTCGTCTGCGATATAATTGTATTTTATGTAAATTCATTGTACAAATATAATTCTAAAAAGTAATTAAAATTTTTTATATAAAATTATGTTTGAAAATATAAGCAAATTTATATTTTGACAATTCTAATCAATTTCCCACCAGATGTATGATTTTTATCCCAAAAAACGGATCAAACAAATCAACAGATTATAGGAAAAAAATAACATGAAAGATTCCCCTGGAAACAAATCTGATTCCACTCCAAATAATTTACTGGCATTCATTTACAGTGTACCCCAAAAATATATTGATCATCTTTTGGTTATCTGCGATCGGGATAAGATTAGAACACGCGAATAATTCTAGATTACGTTTTGGTTCAGTATTTGATAATTCGATTGAACTTGCAGTAATCGACATGTCATTCGGCATATGACAAAGTTCATTTAAAGTTTTTTCTACAATAAATTATCTATGTAACAAAGCAAATTGCAGTTTGGAAATAAATTAATACATTGAAACCTTTGATGAGGTTTTAGCTTGAATTGTTTAAATAATATTGGAAAACATTACAAACAGAGGTTATAAATTGGAGATATATGGACGCACAGGAAAGAAAAATCAGATTAAGTTTACTATTGAAAACCAATTAAAGAGAATATTTTTATGTTAATAACAATTTCCATGGACTAATGAGTCTATTCAAATTTTTACCCAGAGTAAACGATTGTTCTCTGCACTAATTCGCGTGCATCACGCCGGCGTGTTTCGCCGGTCAGGAGAATACTATTCTTACTAAAACACAATTACATTTATTCTACATAAAACGTATAAAAGCGCAATACATAAAATGCAAAATAATTGTTTCCAACAAATATCACCAAAAATATTTCCCATTTGAATCATGAAGCTTTTAAAAGAATTTTGAGAATACTTCGCTTTAAAACTGATAAAACTGATTTAAGACCTTAATTCAAGCAATCCAGTATTGAAATGCGAGAGCAGGCATTGGACTTAAGAACCTGGATATCTGTTTTTTGAAAAAGGATGAAATTGGAGAAACGACTGCGATTAGCTTCTAAATGAATACAGATACTGTAGATATTTCCCCCAAAAAATCGATTTGCAATGATTTCCGTACAAAAAGAAAATGGATAAAAGGTTAGAAAATAATTTTGCGTCCCGCAATTTTTAGATAAATTTATCGTTGTCTATTTTAAATATCGTATTTTATTTTAATCTGCTATAATGAATAAAATATACAAATCAGTTTCATACTAAAATATGGAGCGATTTATTCATGCAATATAATATTACAAGTTCCCGAATAAAACCATAATAAAACGGTGACATTTTAAAGGAATTTTGAATTCTGATATCTCAAAAAATAAACAGAAATATTCACTTCCTATGAAATTGTTATTATATTTTAATTTAATATTCTAAAATAAAGAAGAACACTAGCGACAAATTATTTTCAGCAATTCATAATGACATTTATTTAGTCAATTTTTGTAAATATTAATATGCCCACAGACGATACAAAACGCATAAAAAATGAAAACATTTTAATAAATAATTTCAGCTTTCCTGGATTCTTTTATTTTTCATTTTGTGAATTCCTACAGAACAATTCTGTATCAGCATTATTGATTATTCAAATGAAAAATTTTAATAATACCTTTTCAAAAATTTATTATACTTCTATTCAAGTATAAATTGCTTTTTTTTTATTGAATCCAGCCAAATAATGAAGACGCTTGAAATCTTTTGAAAACGAAAAGCATTTATGATTGTTCTTCGAATAAAGTTAGGAAAGAAAGAGAGAAAGAAAATGGCGATTCAAAATAAAGAAGAAACGTTGATGAAAATTTCACGTCTTACACTTTAAGCATAAAATGCTTATTTGAATAGAAGCATTGATAAAATGTTAAACGAGAGATGAGAACATCATTTGCATTTAATTCTCACATGGCGGGACAAAAATTGTTCTTTCGAACTAAAACTCAGAATTATTCTTTCGTCGCAATATAGAATTTTGGGAAAGACTGATCTTTTATCTGTTTATTGGACTTCTTAGTTGAATATTAATAAGTAAGTTACTCTGTTTTTATGCATAAGACTTCCAATTTTTGGTAAAAATGAAGCAATAAAGATGAAAATTTACGATCATTGAATATAAACAAGAAATCTACAAAAAATATCCATTTCAGTGAATTAATCTAAAACCTGTCCATTTTTTATTTCAAAATAATAGAAAATATACGCAATAGTTTTTTCTAAAATAATTAAAACACCTCATAAATATTTATGTCGAGAAGTTTTATTCAATTATAAATGACATGCAAGGATAAAATTTGCCGAAGTCTTCTTCACAATAATCGTATTGTATTTATTGATTTCAATTAAAGATTTGCTTTTACAGAAGGAAAGGAAATTCTCTCGAGTATTATTTATGCGCTTCTGGATATGAATTTCCGTCAGATTATTAATTTTAGTTTTGCGATCTTAATTAAAGGCTAATTAATATTTTGTCAGAGTGCATTTATTTAATGAGTTAAGTCCCAATTTATTTGTTGTTAAGTCTTGCATTTTTATGCACTCGTTTTTTAAATATTTTTTTTTCTTCTACAATTAAAGATAATCTATTTTTTCCCTGCCGTCTTGAACGCGTTTTTAAACTAATATTTCCTAATTACTTAAGCAAAAAAAATTTTTAATTGCTCCTTATATATCGTGTTTGTTTCTTAAAGTAATTTGTTCAGATAATAATTAACTAGAACGTTATTTTTAGATTACACTAATGTTTTTTCCTAATTCTTTTCTAATTTTTATTTTTGTGCAATATTGATATTTTTTCAAAATTCACTTTTGATAATTTTTTAGATGCAGTTTTAAACTCGAATGAGTTCTAAAAACTGCGAGCAAAACTAATTGAATCACGCATAAAATTACTATACAGTATATGTTTAGTTTATCCCTTAATTTCTAGGAATGGATTTGATTGGATTATGGAATTTAATGGCTTATAAATGGCTAATTCTTATTAAAAATATAAGGTAAATTAAACATATTGATGCAAATGCGAATGAGATACATTACAAAAAATTACAAATTTTAGAACTTATTTAATCTCATTTTAATTAAACATTGGCGAACCTTGGGACTAACTCTTTTGTTGGGATTCAAAATTTCAATTAAATGTCTTTCAAAACATGCCTTACGAGAGAGTGCAATTTAACGATGAGGAAAACAGCAAAGGTCTTTCGTGTAATAGAGGCAATTTAATGACAAACTGAATTGGTGAAATCTACTTCAACAGCTCATGAAATAGAAAAGAAAAGTGAAAAAAAAATCACTAAAAGGCCGCAACTTGTTAGTTCTAGTGACTTAAAATTCATTTAAACAAACGTGGAAAAGGATACAAAAAGAAAAATTACCTGGCTTATGAAAAATGTGTGCGAAAATCAAATGAATCATTTTGAAACTTGGCGCTGCTCTTTGAAAAAACAGTATCGTAAATGTTAACTACATAGAAAATAGCACTAGCTTTAATAGGCGCTTGGATTTACATATAGAAAGTGTTTCAAGACAGGGAAATTCTAACAACATGTTCATTACAAATTCATTGGATAAAAAAAAAGTTTAAAAAAATAATGTTGAAAACAGATGATGGAATTTAAGATTGATACTGGAGCTCAACATTTTGCCTCCGTCTATATTCAAAAGTATGACTGTTCCATTGGACGTTGCTCTAAACATATGGTAATTCTTCATATGGTGATTTTAAACTGAATTTAGAAGAGGAAGTGACATTAAATTATAATAATTTATAATATGAATTGAAATTTGTTGTTAATGTATTGTCTAGGCTATTGTTATGGTTAATGCAGGTCAAGGATTAAAATTAATCAGAAAAACTGAGCAAGCTGAAATAATTAACAAAAATAATGTGATAATCATGATTATGAAGTGTTCAGTTATTTAGGTGACTTTCAAGGTAAAGCTTATCATACTGAATCTAAAAATAAAATAAAACTTGTAATTAAACCATCACAGAGAATGCCTCAATTCTTACATTAAAAATTAGAAAGAACTCGATAAGGTATTATTTCTTTATTTAATAAGTCAATAGATCGAGAGAATAGCTTAATCATTGTTGAAAAGTCAAATGGCAAAATAAGAATTTGTCTGGATCCCAGACACTTAAGCAAAACAATCAAATGAGAGAGCACTATAATATTTCTTCTGTTGATAAACTTATCAGCAGACTTGTTATCAATACTTTTCAGAGCTTGTCTTAAAAGAAGAATTTTAACAAATATATCTAAATGGAGATAAAAAGAATTATTCTCTTTCATCTTGGCCATTATAAATTCATTAGATTACCTTTTGGTATCTACTCAGCTCGATATATATTTTAGAAAAGAATAGCTATTTGGTGATATTTAAGGGGTTGAGATATACTTTAATGACTTAATTATAGACGGTAAAAATAAAGAGAAAACATGACAAAATCTTTCTGAAAATTTTAGTGAAAGTAAAATAAAAGTTAATATTAATAAATTTTTATCCAAAATTGATGAGATTATATATGGGTTAAAAGCTGATCATGGTCATGTTAGAGCAATTAACAAATTTAACAAAAGATCAAGTAAAATTGATATTAAAAGTTTACCAGGTACGATTAATTTCTTGTCAAAATTTACTAATCTAATGTCTCTGTGGTTGCATTTAAAAAATCAGTGAAATCAGGAACAAAAGAGTAGTTTAAAGTCAAGGAAATTAAAGGCTAATTAGTTCGACACTTGTATTAAAGTATTTAAGGACTTTTTTGCCTATAATTATTCAACGCGATAGCTATAAAATCAGTTGGGTGCTTGTTTATTGTAAGAGGGGTATCCTGCATCATCTACATCTAGAAGTTTGTGGTGGTGTTATGTAGAGTGTTGTTTAAAGCACTTCATCGCTATTAGAAAAATAAACTCTTTATTTCACTAACTACTATCGTAACATCACCGCTTAGCGCACGTATACATAGAACGGGGATTCCCCGGGCGAAGTATTAACATAGATTGTATTAGGGAAAGTAGATAGGTTGCGCTTTAGAATAACATGAATGCAAGATGGCGCTACGATCACTACAAGTTTAAATAGTAGTGAACGAACTCCTAATGTTTACATTGAAAAGGAATTATTGATTAAAGCGTTTGCATTTGAGAATTGCTATAATATAGCATATGTTTATAAGATACTGATCGAAATTCACCAGCAGCATTAAAATATAGTACAATCAGATTGCTGAGAATGTAGCTTGAATTATCCAAATATAATTTTACTGTTAAATAGTCACAGGTAGTCAAATATATCTTGCTGATCTTTAGCTAGGGTAAGTATGAATGAAACAGATAGACATTGTGATAGATGCTGTACATTTTTTTACCAAAGAGCGGGAAAAGATTTAGACAATTTCGAAAGTTATTGAAAAAAGTAAGGAACTTTAGGTACGTTTCGAATATTTCAAAAAGGGATGGTCCGAGAAAAAATATAGTACAAATATTTTAATACTACTATCATACTATAAAGTAAAAAATGATTTCAATGATAAAATTATTATGCCACTGTCCTTAAACAAGTCATGATATAATTAATTCACGAAGCCCAATTAGTGATTCCAAATTGTAAAAGTATGTCTGAAAATTCTAATAAGTATTGATATAAAAGGATAAGAATATATAAATTCAGATAATAAGTGTAGATAAGTTCAGGAAAGTTAGGAATAAGTATAGATATTACATTTCCTATTGAAATCTTCAATATCTGTGAAAATTTCAAAAGTTATAAAATAAAAAAAAAACGGTTGAGAAATATTAACTAACTTAAAAGTTGAACACGGTTTGTTAGGCAGGTTCATTCTGTGCTATTTCTTCTGGTTGTTTCTGATTTGTTTTTAAAAGTTAACGGGAAAAGAGTAAACTAGTTCTTTCTGTCTGCTCTAAGCTAGTGTTACGCAGATGGAAAGAATTTTCTTTTGGGAGCTGTTGGTTGGTTGAGAATTAGTGAGAAAATAAAGTACGAAGCAACTGAAGTGAAATGACAATTGGAGAAAAAATTAGCCAATCGGGAACTAAGGTCTCAGATAATGAAGTAAATAAAACATTTAATTTTCTGAAGAATTATTTACCATTATCTGTGAGATATTTCTTTGAATGTTTTGATATTATGATTAAAATAGCGTATTTTTCAAAACTTTTCATATTGAGAAAAAAAATTATCTGCAATTGTTGTTTATCAAAAGTATTCTATAATATGCAAGTCTTGAGGGACGAATAACAATTTCTGATTAATTTTAAGTAGTCAGAGCAGGCGAAAAAAGTGGAAAAGCTCTTTCATCTCAATTTAAAAATCATTCAAAGACCCATACTAAAACCCATTAAGTTATTTAGAGAAATAAAACCAGAATTCCTATCCGTCCTTGATGACCATATGGTTTGTTGGAACATTTACTGTGCTTAATTTCAATTCATTTTCTTGCACATAAACTGATGTTATTATTCTCTCATTAGAGTAAATTCAGGTATCAGATTAACCACTTAACTGTTTTATTTTCTTTACTATCTCATAAGATGATACCTTCTATTTTGGGAGTATTTTCTTATTTTGATTCAAAAGGAAATCCATTGAATGCTTGACTTATCTATGTATTTGAAGTAATTTTAATATTGAATTATAATCGTTATGAATGGTTTATTTTTTGCTTACACCTATCAAAATTCGATAAATCGATGCACATATGGCACTCGGGCAAAACATTTAAGCGGTTAAGAAAGTCTTCAAATTCACATTATTCTTTTAGTCTTACATATATTCTGTTTATTCTGTACATGAATTTTCCTGACTGAGCTAAGTATCATGGCATAATAGTGCGATTAAAAATTTTAGTATCTAGATAATCTATCTTCTTACTGCATGTTGTCTTCCTCCGTATATGAATTTTATTTTTATTGATGTTGTCCATAATATTTAATTCGTTGATGGCGTAAAAAATAACATATTTATTCGAAGGAAACATTCAGAAGTTTTTGCTAGTTAATGTAATGAATGCATATAAATCTCAGAAGAAAGGAAATACAGTTGCAGTTACTCGCGCATTGTATATTTAACCTGATTGCGCAATTTAAAATATGATGTCATCTTTATGAAAGCTGGATCGCCACATTTTCTTATTTCGGAAGTGAATTAAATAGATAATAAACACAGTCTTTCTTCTTGAACTTTTAATGTGAGAAGAAAACCTTCGATTAAATGTGAGATAAGATAACCTAAACAGTATAAATTTCTTTTTATTGGTGATTTTTTATAAAAACCATGTAAAGATATTATTTTTACGAGATCATAGTTTTTAATGTATTGCAAATTCAGAAATTTGCAATACATTAAAAAAAATTATTTTTTATACTAAAATTTTAAGTTGTGTAAATATTAATCTTGTTAAATATTATTTTCGAGGGTTATTGTGAATAAACACCAATTTTTTTAAATAATTTAAATTTAAAAAAATAGTTTTGATGTGCACATTCTACTCTCCAAAGAACAGATGTTCCAATTTTTTTAGCTCTAGATGAAAGGTACATTCTATAGAATATTTTCCTTTATTAATAACAGAAATAAAGATTATACACAAAATTAATATTCTCAACTATGCTATAAAAACTCAAACTGCAAAAAGAATAATTAAATTTTTATCTCTTCCATAACTATTTCATGACATAAGTTTTGCATATCATGCCATTTTTTATCATGTCAGAATAAGATGTTTTGTTTCCGTGTTACTGAAGCCACAAGATGAGTAGGCAGAAAATAAAAGGCAAAGGTCGTAAGAAGTTGTCGTCCGAAGAAGCACAAATGATAATAATTTATATTTTTTTTAAACTTTCAATTACAATTTTTTTTTGCTAGCAGTATAGTTAAAAAATAAATAAAAAAAATAAATAAAATAAAAATAAATAAAAAAAATAAATAAAAAATAAATAAAATAAAAAAAACCGGTTGAGAAATATTAACTATACTGTTCACTCCTTTAAGAGTTAGGAAAAGGTATTACGTATTCAATAATAATGAGGATTATCTAGTAATTAATGACTACTTTCATAAATGGATAGAGATTGCTAAAACTGTCAAAAAAAGAAGTGAAGAAATTATTTGTAATTAGAAATAGTATTTGCTAAATTTGACATTCCTCACATCATAATTTGTGATAATGTACCTTTTAATAGTTATTAATTTAGAAGGTTTCGGAAGGTATGAGATATTGAAATTGATTTTACAAGTCTTCACTATTCGCAAAGCAATGAGATGGTAGAAATAGCAGCAAGAATAGGCAAAACAATAATCAAAAATGCATTTTCTGATAGTCGGTGACCAGTTATTGTTTTCTTAATATACTGAAATACTTTAATTTCCAAATTAGGATTATTGCTAAATAAATTGATGTTTAATAGATTGCAGCTAGCTAAATTGCCCATTAGTTAAAAATTCCTTTATTCTGAAACTTATAAAGATGTTAATATTAAACTATTAAGAGGAAATCTAACCCATAACCTCATAACAATAATTAATAGAAAATGCTAACGGAATTCAAATCAAGTGATATAATCGTTGTTCAAAATGAATTAAAAACTGGAAACCTTCTGTTCTTTTACCAAAACTCTAAGTTGTTATAGAATAAAAACCATGTAAGAAGAATCTTAATTAGACATGTTTTTTAAGAATGTCAAAATTATATAATGTAGTCATTAGACTACATACCAAATTTCATTTATTTAAATCATTGTATATTTTATTACTGCGAAATTACAAACTAACAGATGGTCATCTCCTTGAAGGATTAGATTTAAAATTTGATAATAATACACATTTTAGATGCTAAACCTGTGTAGTAAATTTTATTTATCTTTTTTCATCTCATAATTAATCGTGTTCATTTGTACTCAATCAGGCGGACAGACATATTTTCCGAATAGATTTTACTCCAAAAAATATAGAAATTTATGAATGCGGTGTACAGCCTATATATAAAATTTTAATCATCTAGCTCAAAGCGTTGTTGTGCTATCGTGTTAATACCAAAACTGTGCTTTTTGGATTTAGGAAAGCATGGGAAAGTGGAGATTCTTCGAACTCTCGAGTTAAAAGTTTTCGAAGATCACAATACTTTCGCATACGAGAAGTTAAAGCCCGCTCTCCTTTATAGTGAAAAAGAAGTTTAGAAACAGAAACAAAACAAGTTGCGTTTTATCGATTTCGTCAAACCTCGAAAGCAGAATCCAGAAGATACAATATCAAAACGCTACCCATTTATGAAACGTTTCACAAACATCTATTTTTGACTGGTACATTGTATCCTGCAATAATTTTAAAAACTAGCCCACGTCACTGCCACAACGCATTCCCTAACCCCTCCCATTCTGTGACGTGGAAATAATGCATGATAAATGGGTGGCTGCGCCATTTTGTTCCGTGTCAGGAAAATTCTTTCTGTTCTTTAGAATTTTTTCCCACCTCTTCCTGTCTCTTTCCCGGTCTTTGACATATTGGATGTTGGGAGCCCTGAGAAGATGATCCTCCAAGAATTCTTTCATGAATTATTCAAGAGAATTTGAGCTACAAACCCAAGAATTTCTTTTGTTTCGTTCGATAAATATAGGAAACTTTGATATTCGGATATTTTTAAAGACGTATTGATACGCCATTTGGCGCCTAGTTGGCGAGCTTGAACTTCGTAATCAGGGGAAATGATCGTGCGGAAGTTCCGTGATGAGAGCTTCCTTCACAAAAATTTCAAGACCGATGTTCGAATTATTTTTATAAACTGTCAAATCAAGAAAATTGCACAAGGGACCACGTCTTAGGAATAAGATATCATCAACTAATAAATTTCGTCAGACAGTTTTCCAATAGTTGGTTGCACTAAGATTTCCAAAAGGATTTTTTTTTTCTTTAAAGACATGAAGGTCGATAAAATAAAAAACGATCGATGATATAATACTTTAGTAAAACGAAAGTTTTTCTTTCAAAACTATGTAAGATCAGGACTATGTCCCAATAGTTGCCTAGAAGTATTCATGTCATACATTGTCAAATCAAAGACTATTAAAATATTATGGTGGCATTGTTCAACATCAGCACTGCGATTTTAATATCTAAAAATACTGAATTTAATTTTTATCTATTTTGCCTTATGTATTGGCAATTCAAAGAATTGATACATTGATCTATTTCATGCTATGGATTATCATTACAATCTATTTAAATTGATCTATTCCGTGTTATGCATTACCAATTCAGAAAATTAATATATTAATCTATTTCGTGTTATGAATTATCACAACAATCTATTTAAAATTAATCTATTTCATGTTATGAATTATCACTATAATATATTTTAAATTATTTGATTTAGTGTTATGAACTATCATTATAATCTAACTTATCACTGTAATCTATTTAAAATTAATCTATTTCGTGTGATGTTTTCGCACTTCCTTAGAACTGATGTGAAAATCTATTTCGCGTTATGAATTATCATTATAATCTTTTAAAAATTAATCTATTTCGTGTTATGATTATCATTATAATCTATCCTATCACTATCATTTTAATCTATTCCTTGTGATGCTTTACCAATTCTGAGAACTGGTACATTAATCCATTTCGTGTTATGAATTATTATTATAATCCATTTAAAAATAATTTATTTCGTATTATAGATTATTACTATGATCTATTTAAAATTAATATATTTCGTGTTATGGATTATTACTAGAATTCATTTAATTTAATATACTTCGTGTTATGCATTTTTTCAATTCAGTTAATTGACATACTAATCTATTTCGTGCCATAGAATATCATTATAATTTAAAATTAATCCATTTTGTGTTATATATAACCAATTTAGAGAATTGATAAATTATGGTAAAATTATTTTTAATAGATATTGTGATTTCATATTTATCTAAATAATTTCGCGTTGTACTTTACCGAATCAAAGAATATTGGAAGATTACAGTGGAATTGTCCAAGATTAGGATTAAGATTTCATACTTTTCTCAAAGTATTTCTAGTTATATATAAATAGAATACTGAAATACTAAGAAGAAAATGTGTGAAATGAGGATTGGGATTTCATATTTATCTGAAGATAATACATTATTATATCAATGAATACTGGAAGGCAAAAAAAAATCATAATGAATCGGATTCACTATAATTAAAATATTAATTTTTTCTAAATCTTATAAGAGTAACCCAATAAAAGAGATTTTTGAAAATAAATTTTAAATAAATCAAATATTGAACTCGTTTTAATCTCGGCTAAGGATTGTTATTCCATCTTATTATTTTTTATGGATCTATCATGCGAATATATATTTTAAACAACTTTTTGCTAATTGAAGGAAGCTAAAAATGAACACAAAACTACGATTGTAGTAACTGCATTACATACAAAATTTCACTGATTTTTAGTCACAGCGTTTGTGAGTTATCGCATGTGAAAGTACAGACTGGCAGATGGTCAATAGTTTGATAAACAAATTCAAAATTTATAAATATTGATATTTGAAATGTTATATATAGAAATTTAATCTGTCCAACTCTTTGAATTTATAATTTATTGAGTTCACTTGAATTCAAACAGTTTAACAGACAGACATTTTGTGAATGGTTTTCGCTCAAAAATTGATAAAAATCTACACATTTTATCATAATATCATACGCCGAATTTCCATCCGCCTCGCTCAAATCGTTTTTTCCTTATTGTTTTCACAAACTGCTATACAGAATAAAAGACAAATATGTAAAAAAATATGCATTTCGGACTCTAGGCGTGTGAAATGTGGAGATACATCGAAATGTCGAGTTTGAACTTTTTCCAATTATAGTACTTTCTGTATACTTTGCATAAAAGGAAGTAAAAATGAAAGAAACTGAACCAATATTTGTTGTTGAAGGCTGACTTCTTGGGGGAATCTTATCGATTATCCCCCCCATCCAAGATTCGGAGCTTTAGCAATTTATGTCTGTAATGGAAATCGTGTTCAAAAGCTTGATATGTTGTTGTAATGACGTCCACGTGTCACCAAAAGACAGAAAGACAAACACTGCTGACATCTGATCGGGTGTGGCTCACTCGCAGTGTTTGGTTTCGTGTGAAACATCGAGTGCAAGATGATAAAAAAAAATTACGTTTTCTATTTATCTATTCGATATTCTGATCGTCATGCTATCGGTGTTTTCAATATCTTATTGGGTTTGTCAGACAATACAGCAGTTCATTCAAAAATTCAAATAAAATCCTTAAGATAATACAATCGATTAACTTTCTTTTATATACTTGACAAGCTTATCAATGGAAGGTGATTCCTTGTCAAAGCAACGCATGATAAAATGGAAAATTATATTTAATATATTCCCATGCTTTATTCATGATAATTGAAGAATTGTCAGTTTGGTCAATAAAGTAAGAATTAATACGGGTGAATAATGCGAGATTATAATTTAAAATTAACTAGTTGATTGATGTGTACTATTGAACGACAAGCATCAGTTTGATTTCGCAAATAAGCAATAAATCCGATTATTTAATGGAGTATAATAGTTGCATATAAATGTGAGGATTTTCTGATGTATTTCTAAAGATTAATATAAAAATTGCTCAACGATTTAAAAGGGCTGCGAATTTAAACTTGCTCCATTATTTGAAATAATAAATTTCGCCATATAATACCCATATTTTGAAATATTTGTTTTGCCTTTTAAAACAATAGAATAAAGAAGTCCTGAATTGAAAAAATACCAAATAAAATACGACAAAAATTAGAAAAATTAAATTTCACCTGAAAATAATAAAATAAATAAATATCTATGAACATACTTTTATCGATTCAAAGCTTCTGCGATTTAAACCAACATTTCAAAAATAATGAATTTATAAATTTTAAAGCGGCAAAAATTTTTATATAATATATTCTACTGCAATTTTATTATAATTTACTAAATTTAATAATGATATAAAGTTGCTTTGAAGCATTGTGTTTAATGTTGAAATAGTAAAATATTAAGTATCACATAATATTCTTCTATGGAATATTTATAAAAAAAAGTACTGTAAAATTTGGTACGTATATTTAAGTTATCAGATTAATTTTAATTTTTAACATAAAAGTACTATTTTGAAAAGTTTTTTAATCAATGAGAATTCGAACGGGAAAAAAGATTTTAAAGCTGGTCCAAGCAAAATTTATTTCTAACAAACCAAATTTGAATAATGTATTCCAAAATAAATTCCATACATACAGAATAAAAAGAACCAAAAACAGTAATTAAAAACTTATTTACTAGGCCTCAACTCTTAAATTCCATTTAAGGACTTAGTGCAACACAAAATTATCTTCATCAAATGCAAACCACTAATCAAATCTAATTTTTTTTTTGTAACAAAAAAGAACAGGAGGAGTAAAAGAAAATGCACCACAGAACTCCCTCTAGGCTTCATTCTTTGCCTAGATAAAATTTTTGCATTTCTTTTTCGTTGTCAATAGCGTTGGATAAGTTTGCAGGGATCAGCAAAGTAATTTAGATGTTTCCCATAAGGGGCAAAATAAGAAAAAAAAATATCGTTAAGTAATTGGTGTTTGTTTCGGTTTTTTTTTTGTTGCTTCAAGTAATTAAGAAAAGAGATACGAGAAGCATTACTGGAAATAAAAACTCAAGCACCAGAGGGCGCTGTCAAAATGAAAAAGAAAATAAATAGGAGCTGAATCTATAAAAGCTTTTAAGCTTACCAGAAATAATACAGATGACGGTATAAACCGCTATTAATTAATCTATGATTTATGATAGCTTATGCAAAATATCATGAAATATGGCTTGTAATTAAGACCCTTGGTAGTTGGGCTGTTGGGTCTTTAAAAAATGGTTGATTTATATTGTACCCGAAGAACGTTTTTGTTTCATTTCCTCTACACAAATGGATACTTTAACTCCATTATAAAAGATTAAGTATATCTTCAAGGAATGCCAAAATGTTCATATATTTTTCATGTGTATGCCTAATAAATGCTCGAAAATACATTTTGGTTGGATAGAAAGGAATAGCTATCAAAATTTCTTCAAAATTTTAAATTGTGTGATGTAAACCAACATTTGAAATAATCTTTCTATTTTCAGTAAATTGATACACGCCAAGAAATACAGGTGGTTATCAAAATAATGGAAACACCTTCGATTTATAAAGAATCCTTTATTAGTATGGTATGTAATACTGCTTGGATGTGCCAAGGAATCGATTCGTACAAGTGTTGAACAGTGTTTACAGAAATATTGTACCATTTCCTGGAGATATTGTGAATGTTCTGCGAGAGATGCCGATAGAGGATATCGATTCCCTATCGAATGCTCTAAATTAAACCATAACGTTTCAATTATATTGAGGTCAGGGACTTTACGGGCCAAGGCAGATGTTTAACTTTATCCTCGTGCTTTCAAACCATGATTGGACAGGTCTCGATGCATGGAAAGTTGCATTATCATCCTGGAAAATTCCATCTCTTACAGTAAACAATGTTTGTATCATAGAAGGGATCTGGTCAGCTAAAATTTCTATAAACTTCTCACCAGTGATCCTTCCTTTCAAGGTTACGATTGGTTGTTGTTGTTACTTATTACACTTGTTATAGACAAGCCCGCTGACGAAGTCAGCGGATTTATGCCGAGTTGTGTAGTAGCTTCTCAGGGTAAAAGCATCTAAGAACCTGAGGGCAGAAGGTTTACTTC
>JAPMOR010084271.1:330841-377812 GCA_026543865.1 Argiope aurantia | reverse complement strand
GTGTGTGTGTGTGTGTGTGTGTGTGTGTGTGTGTGTGTGTGTGTGTGGGTGTGTGTGTGGAAATCAATGATTCAAAAATGCTCTAAGAGGGATGAAAGTAGATATGTGATATTTACATCAAAGCCGAACATTTTTGCCTAATTTTAAAAAAAAGTTCATTTGTTGGAAGTCTGTCCATCTGGAATACAAGAGTCTACGATAATACCAAAACTCAAAAATTTAGAATGATAAAATTAGAAAATTGATGCCTCAAAAGCGATACATCTTCTGGTGTGTGTGTGTGTGTGTGTGTGTGTGTGTGCATGCATGCGCGCGCGCGCATATATATATTCAATTATAAAGCACATACAGTGTATAATGTTATTAAATTTTGAATTTAAATAATGCGACGAATATTTTGTCAATTTAAATGAAATTGATTTTTATGTCATAAGTAAACAACAAGAAAAATACATTTTTCATTGAAAGAGGGAAAGTATTTCCTTCAAAGATTTAATTTAAAACTATTCTGAATAATTAACATACATGAGATTGTGATTAACTTTTTGAAGACAAAGAAATTCCAGGTAAACAGAATTTTGATTGTAAAATATTCGATAAATTTCATCAATTGTGACAAAAAATATAATAAAATTAAATTTGTTCATAAGAATCCAAATAAATGTTCATATGTGTTCTGCTACTCAGTATAAATGAATGGACAATTAAATATTATTTATGTTTATCATTTTACTATTATGTGTGTGAATTGATTTTACTATAAATGAGTATTTGCTTATTTTTGTTATTAAAGCTCCACAAATCTTGAAATATATTCTAAATGTCTTTTAACATTGTTTATTTATTTTAAGAGGTAGAAATAGTAATTTCGTTTTTTTTTTTTTTTTTCAAACTCCTTCTTTCAAAGAAGCTAAACACATTTTTTTTTTAAAGAAGAGTAAGGTTTTTAGAGGCTAAAACAATGAGACTAAACTAGCACGTTGATTGAGCAAATCTAAAAAATTATATTGTAATTCTTTTATGGTGTTTACTGTTTGCAAATAAGATGATGGATTTTAGTAATTTTATATCCATATACAAAATTTTGGGTAGAAAGTTTAATTTCATTGAAAAAGTGCTTGATAATATATCGTTTACATTGAAATCCTTAATTGATTAATCAATTTTATACATTTGAGTTATCTGATTCCTGTTCAAGGGTAATTTTTCGTTTCAAATTTTAGTGAAATTACCTTCGAGATGCTCCAGAATCCTGTAAACTAAGGATCATTTGCAGTGATTAACAGAAAAAAAAAGATTTTTATTTCTTACGGATTCTTGCACATTTTATGGGAATACATTCAACGCGATATGGATAATATATTGTTGAACTAATTTGTACACAAAATTCAAACATTTATCTAATTTGTAATCGCACGTATTGCTAGCATGATATCCCTCTTTTCCTCTTTGTGTGGAAAGTACACAAAGAGAAACTGTTCCAATCGTCAAAAAATGTTATTTCGAGGTTTTAATGATTCTCAAGGTTTCAGATTTGCCCGAGTCAGCGGAATACACTTTTGGAATTGTGACTATCCATCTGGGAAATCAATGATTCAAAAATGCTCTAAGAGGGATGAAAGTAAATGTGATATTCTCATCAAAATTGAACATTTTTGCCTAATTTTAAAAAAAGTTCATTTGTTGGAAGTTTGTCCATCTGGAATACAAGAGTCTAAGATAATACCAAAACTCAAAAATTTAGATGATAAAATTAGATTAAAAAATTAGAAAATGGATGCCTCAAAAGCGATAAATCACTAATTTGTTGCCTACGCATTTTGAGGCTTCAACAATTTGTTGCCTACGCATTTTGAGGCTTCAACAATTTGTTGCCTATGCATTTTGAGGCTTCAAAACCCTCAAACCAAAACACCATCATGGTCTCACATGATAATAAAGTTTGATACAGTACTGATTATTAAACCGTGGCAAATTCTGGATTAAATCCGCCGAGGCCTCGAATGTCTTTTGCTCTATATCTTCATGTAAAGGTAAATGCATAATTCCAACCCAATAACAAACATAAATTATTTTTTTAATTTATTTTGATATTAAAAATTTAATTTGTTTCATATCTGGTTTCAATCGGCTGATGGAAAGTCCTTAATTTTGTAAGATTATTATTTTAGAATGCGTCAAATATAAATCAAGGAAATACAAGATGATATTCCATAGTTATTCACCAAAAGTCAATTTCTGTTAAATTCTGTCACAAATTGAATGGGAAGTTTTCTAAACAATATGTTAATTGAGACGTATTTGAAGAACTCTTCTAAAACAGTTAATTGAGGTATGTTAAAAACAAAAATAACTCCCTCACCACGAAGCAACAAATTTATATATAAATAAATGTTGCTCAAATGTTGATGTTACAGTTAGTTAAATGAATTTCAAAATAATAAGGTACTAACATTTCAACATAATTCATTGTGCAAACTATCATTGCAATTTCAGGATATATTCGAGCAATCTGGGACAAACCTTCTAAATTTGAACCTGGGGCAGTTATTAAATTCATAACATGCCAAAAGGAGACCTCTTAATCAATAATAATAAATTTAATGGGTTCATATCCAAGAAAATGCATGATAAAATCCGAGATCTAACATTCTACTGATCCAAGACAAAATAGGTTGAAATTCAATATCCAAAGTTCGACTGATCCGTGTCAAAAAATGTCTTCGTACAAATGCGCAGTAAACATTCAAGAGCCAACTGAAACGCACTGTAGTGTCAATATTATTTTTTGTTTAAGGTATTTCTTGAACATTTTTTTAAAAAATATCAGTAACAATTTCAGAAATATAACATACATTGTTTTAAAATAATAATAATGTAAAATTACACAAAATTATCAGAATATTTGCATACAGGTACAAATTTAAACGAATTTTTGCAAACTAATCTTTATTTTTTTAGCCTCCATAAACTTGTATGAAATGAAATATAGTAGTCTGCATTTATTTTTTTATATTTATTCATTTTTGAAAGATAGTATTGTGTTTTACTTAAAATGTATTCTAAAGGAAAAGAGATTAATTCGGACGAAAGGAAAATCATCTTAAGATTAACGAATGAAGGTAAAAATCTTCAAGCAATTGGCAAGGTAATTGGAAGAACTTATTCTTCTAACCAAAGAGTGATCAATAATTATAAGTCATCGGAATTTATCTCAAAGCCAGTAATGGCATCCCATCTTAGCTGATTTTACTGGAAAAGAGATACTTCCTGAAATCCATACGTATAAATCCAAAGATTACAGCATCTCAGTTAGCAATTGATATTATAGAAAGATTTAAAAAATCTCTTCATGAGGACACTACACTGAAAATAATGAAGACTATCTGTCATGGCCGTGTAGCTCTTAAAAAGCCACACATTTCATCTGTCAATAAGCAAAAACGTTTAAATTTTGCTAATGAGTATGTAAATAAACATTCTGAGTTATGTAAAATAATAGAAAATAATATCTGATGAAATCAAGTTTTGTATCTTTGACATCAAAGGGTGCAAACTGGTGTGGAGAAAACACGGTACAGCTTTTGAGAAGCAAGCTCTTGTACCAACAGTTAAACACGGCGGAGATGGCGTAATGATTTGGAAGCACGTGGAGAAGGTCGATTAAATTTTATAGACACCATATTGAGATCATATGGGATATCTGTATACATTAGTAGAAAATTTGAAAGAGCATACAAAATTTGAACCTTCGCGATAACTTTTGATTTCTACAAGACAATGATCCAAAACACACTGCTTACAACGTAAGACTCTGGCTATTGTACAATATCAAAAATCAGTTGCATACTCCTCCACAACCACCAGACAAACTCCATCGAACATTTATGGAATGTATAGGAAAGCAAGATTCGGCAACATAACATAACTTCGAAAAATATAGAGAAAACCACCAGGCTATTCTAGTCCGTCTAAACGATTGAGAGAAATTCTTAGATGTAAAGTTATCCAATCAGATATTAAAGTTTAATTGACAGTCCATGGAAGCCATTTTTAGAAGACTTTTTTCATCTGTATGCAAACTTTTTCTGATAACGTTGTGCGTAATTTTAAATTATTATTTGTATTACTTTAAAATAATGTTATATTTCTGAAATTGTTAATGATAATTAATAAATTATTCAAGGAATATTTTTAAATAAAAATTAAATTAATACTGTTCTTATAATGTACTTTTATTCTCTCTAGAATGTCTACTGTGCGTTTGTTTGCACAGTAGACAATCTAGAGAGTCTGGCACAGTAGTGCACTTGCCAGATATTTTGTGGCAAGTGTAGGTTTCAAAAACACAAATTTCGATTGCATTGGCAGGACACTACGAATAGGATTTGATAACTTTACCTTTTTCTAAAGAATACCACAGAAATAAAAATATTTAAAATTAAAAATATTTTAATAAATTTAAAATATTTTTTTCTTTTATTCATAATGCTTAATACATGAAAAGAATAAACTTCGATTATATATCTCATAAAAACCAAATTTGCTGCTATGCCAGCAATTTTCAATAAAAAAGTATACGCAATTGTATTTTTCAAAAGAAAAAAGATGTTTGGATATTTTTTTTGGTGATATAATTAAGGAAAGATTTTTGTTTCTTCTGCTTCCAACAAAATCCCCCCAAAAAATATTCAGATATAAGTGAGTAATTAATAATAAAAGTCAAAAATGAAAAAAAAATCAGAACAAATGCCAAATATCCGAAGAATTTCTTGCGTTGCGAAGCAGAGGGGGGGGATATATAATAACAAAGTAAGAAAAAAAACACGGTACTTTTCTCGATGGAATTGAATGGCGATAATTATCATAACAATTCTAAATGCCGTTGATTACAAATGAATTGATTTGAATCTCGTTTAATAACCTGAGAAAAAACCTCATTGTAATATATGAACAATATTTTTTTGTTTGTTTTTACTAGAGATGAATATATGAGTTTAAGAGAAGGTATATATTTGGTGTTGCAGAAAATTGCACAGAAGTATGTAATATTTATATTTTGTTTTCCTAAAATTCTTTATTTCTTTTCAGAATATTTATAGCAATTGTAATTTCTCATAATTGTTTATTTATTACAATTTTGCGTAGAAAACTTGCAAGAATCACGAGTACTGTTTATTACTCGTGATTCTTTTGTTATAAATATTTAACTTGGGACACTTCAGTCATTGTTCATGATTATTTAATTTCATTTTTTTAAAGCATAGGTAATTATTATCATGTGTAGATAACTACTGATAATTTTTTTTCATATATTAAAATCTGAAAATCTGTTTTTACGATGGCCATATTTAAATTTAATCAGTAACAATGATAATTTAAGGAACCTCTATTTTGGCAACTGAATAACATTTATTAAATATATCAAGTGTTGCGGGGTAAAAATAATTTCATGAGTAGTCTGATAACAAATATCTGAAAATTCTTGGAAATCCCGGGTCGCGGTGGCCTGGTGGCTCGTGAGCCGTAGGGTTTCAGGTTCGAGATCCGATTCCACCGAAGAACCGTCATTTAAAGGGGTCTGTTGAACGTTAAATCCGTGAGGATCATACATCCTCCCTCTGGTGTGGTGTGGAGAGGTGGGTGACATTTCAGTTGTCGTCCTCGTCATCTGATATTGGTTCAAAATTATGAGGTTCATCCCAAAATAGTCCTAGTGTTGCTTTAAAACGGGACGTTAATATAACTAAACTAAACTTCTTGAAAATACCTTATCAAACTTTTAATCAGCGGTAATAGTCTCTCCCTCTCCATATAAAATTGTGAACACTGGAATGGCTATGAATGCTATGACTACTCGGATCTTTATTTTCCGAGTCCCACGTATGAATGTGTGTTTCATAGTATTAACAAGTAAAGAATTTTTTTTTACATGCATAATATTGGCGATCAAAATTTTCGAAGTATCGATATTTGGTTTGAATCTATGCTTTTTACTGAATCACATGGAACGTCGGCAATTGTTTGATAATTAATCACTAGCATTCGGATAATAAACAAGAACAAAAAAAAAAAATATAATATGTATTTTGGGCACCTTTTTTTTCGACTGATTGAAATTACACATTGGCATATTATAATAATCACAAGATCATATAATAAATTACATTTGTTTAAATTATTTTTTTGTGTGTGTTATTGCATTCACATGCATGAAAAAGTACCGATTGACAGACAGGTCAAGTTCTTGATTCATTTGGTTTTAAATCTGATATGAATCTGTACTTTATATTTAAACATGTAAACCAAAATTTATCTATCTAGCTTTCCATGGAAATCTGCGAATATGATGAATAAGTCCATATACCAAATTAGATCTGTCTAATACGAAGCGTTTTGAGTTATCATATTCAGACACGGTAACAGACATAAACAATACCAAAAATACGTTTTTAGGGCACTTGGAGGATTGAAAAGTAGGCTCATCAATATCTGGAGTCCGAAATTTTTTTGACGATTTCAATATTTTTGTCATCTATACGGCTCCTATATACGAGAATATGAAAAGTATCACATGGTGTCGAAAATCATTAAACAAGATTAAGGATAAGTTGTATTTTCAACACATCCGTGTATTCAGTCTTCGTGAGTATATAAATATATTTACTCGCAATTGTATTAACTCACACAATGAGTTTTTTTTTTAATTTTAATTTTTTTCTCATTATATACAATTTTTAAAGCCAAACTAGGTTTTTTTTTACTTTAATATTTTCTTATGTTTCATTTAGCATAAAGTAATAGGGAATAAAAGAATAAGTGCATTTTGTGTGCCACGAGGTAAATAACGGACGGAAAATGAGTATCTTGTATCTTGAAACAAAGCAGAATAGTGTTTCATCTTGGGACGAATTTAAATCATTTTTCTGTTATGAGAAAGTGAGAATAACTCGTTTAGAAAACCTAACAGAAATTGTCTCCCCGAAACTTTATAAAAATTTATTTTCGAATAATAGTTTTATTCCGCTTCGTTTAGGATAAAATAGTAGCTCATAAGCCATGAATGCTACCAGGGCTCAGATTCTTATTTTTAGAGCCTCGCACTGAGAATTTCATGCTTTTTGATATAGTAAAGGAAACCAAATATGCATTTTGGGATCGTCTTTTTTAACTTATTGAAACCAAAGTTTAATATTGAACAGCAATCTTAATGGCAAGGAATTTTATTTATGGAAATCGCCGCTTTTTTTGGGGGGGGAGGCGGGTATCGTGTTTACATGGATGCCAAATTACATACTATCCCGTAAGAGCTTGATCCATAAACGGTCAACCTCTTATCGGATATTTTATTTAAACATTTGAAATAGGTCTGTACCTTATATGTTAAAACTGTGTGCCAAAGTTTAGCCATCTAGCTTTTTATATTTCATAATTATCATTTTTACTTTTACTAGGACGGCTGGAAATCCAGCATTTTCGCAAATAGATTTCGAATGTTGGTAAAATTCTACACAGTTTGGTATAATCACGATAAAAGCCTGCTAAATACGTTTTATCTATCTAGCTCAAGACATTTTTGTGTTATGTGTTCACAAAAAAAATATATATATATAATTTCAGTGAATTTTTTTGTGTCTCATGATGTTTTGAAACATGGGCATTCATCAAAATCTATGATACGAATATTTTTGATGGTGACAGTACTTTCTGTCTGCATACTTCATATATGAGAAATAATTATACATCGTAGATTGGAAAATGTAGTGTGGCATGAGGCGTCGTATGTATAGTGTCTAATGTTTAAGTTTCGCACAAATTTTGTAAAAATTGTAAGATTGAGTATATTGTTTCAATCATTTATGTTCTCGCATAAGGGTACATAATGAGAAAGTATTTTAATCGTCAAAAAATTTAAGTCGGATATTTTAATAAATTTCACGTTTAAAAATCATGTTTCAAACTTTCCCGAATCCTAGAATACACATTTTTGGAATTGCTTTTAATTGTGTGATATCAAACAGGATCAATCAAACACATTTTATGCAAGATGTGTGAAATCTGCTGTTTGGATTTTATACAAATTTTCTCCGTATTTCTATAAAAATTTAAACCAAATCTATTTACAGGAAATTTGTCTGTCCGACTTCATTCACTCTTAAAGCTGAACATGATAATAACAAAACATAAAGTGTTTGATAGATAAATTTAGAAACAAATTTCAACATCTAAAATACGGTTTTAACATCTGTAGCAAATTTTGAAATAAATCCTTCAAAGGATTGATCGTATGTCGGTCTATACATTTGCATGTATGTAAAACGTGATAAAGTTAAACTCAATGGCTTAAAATATACCAAATGTCTTTTAATTTTTGTTAAAATTCTAGTTTGGTATTAAGTTTCGGTTTTAATCGACTGAATAAAAGATGTCCATAAAGTCCATTTTGTTATCTGTTTTCTTTATTATGCATTCGATTTTCCTTTACTATTCTATTTTCTTTACTACACTACGAAACAGACAACTCTTAAGTACCGGAAAATAAAAATACGAGTACTGGTGGCATTTACAGTTTTTCCCAAATTTTAAAATTTTTGGAGGAGAAATGGTGATTATACTTTTATTAGTGTGTACTCAAAAATGTTCCGAGGAAAGCACTCTCGCTTAATTCAAAATTATCTGTTTCCTCAAATTTCCAAGAACTGACGTAAATATACCATTTCGAAATGAAAGATTATACACGTCACAAAAACGTTAAGCATTATATTACTACATCTAAAACATCTGATAATTAATCAGAAAAACAGAGTAAAACGCAAACCTAGTGAATGCAAAATTTCTATGTAAACGATATGGTGCTTCAAGAAAATTAAAAAGCGAGTAATTAATTGAATCGCCTTATGTTTATCTTTTAAAAAAATTCATTTATTAAAATTATAATTTTTGATCTCAATTCTTTTTCAGCCTTTTAATTTGGGATGATTTAAATTGAGATGAGATGGGAAAAATAGCTTTTTTTATGTTTATATAAATCCTTCAATCCGTTATAAAAATATGAAATGTATTTGCTTCTATGTTTTCTTTCCTATAAAAGTCTTTTAATGGGATATTTAATTGGATTTTTCTTTAAGTTTTCTGCTTCGAATAATCATTCATGCAAAAAACATAATAGCGATCGATCTTTAGTTATTTTCATTAATTTTATCTCAAAAATATTTTAATTCTAAGAATATTTTATAGAGTTAACTCATTAATCAAGATGGTAAGCATTTGCAAGAAAAATTGACAGGAAATTTAATGAGAATCTATGCTAGTGTCTTTTTTTAGATGCCGCTATACTAATTTATTTATGCAATTTAATTTGTTTCGTCTAAAGTTAAAAAAATTTGTTAATTTGACGTCTATAAAATAAGAATAATTTTTAGCTTATTTAAACCATGTCGCTGTCGTTTTCTATTTGTTGAAGTGCTCACATGTAATAGTTGAATCTCTAATTCTATATGAAGTTCTGTGTTTCTTGCCATAATTGTTCTATGTTAATTATGTAGCATGCTGTTCCCATTTGAATAATCATAACTTTATACTTTAATTATTAATTAGGAAAATATATGTTCTTGAAATTCATTAGTAAAAAAGCTGAATTAAAATATTTCGCTATAAAGGTTATATAAGCCTAGAACCAATAATTTTCAAATATAATAATTGAATTAGCATTTTATGCATATATATAATGTCTAAACTATGGCATAATTTTTCTTCCAATATTTTGAAGGTCATGTTGTATTATTCTAGAATTTAAAATAAAGTAAAAACTATATATTAGCTCTAATTTTTATTTTGCATTTTCTGTTAGATTGTGTATGTCTAGTATTTGTAAAAAATATCAATTATTCCTTAAGAATTAATAAATTTAATTTTTTAGAAATGTGGGATTTTATTTATCATTTTCAATTTAATAGACCAATATTTTATAATTCAATTATTTTCTTTGGTGCTATTAATTATTTTAACACATTTGTACTAACATCACATTTTTATGTTCTTAAATATGCATTAAGTAACATATAAATTTGTATATTTTTTGCATTTAAATTGTGTTTTATAAATTTTCTATTCTATATTCAAGAAAGAAAGAAAAAACATAGTTATCAATTTTCTTCATGAAACAATGAAAGATATAACGATTATTTTTAATTAACTAAGAAATTTTTTTAATTTCTTTTTAACTTCACGTGCATTTTACATAATTATTTCCTTGTTTTCCTTAAACCATTTTTTTTTGCGATTTTTATCTTTATCTTCTTTAAATCTAAAATAACAAAAGAAAAATCTTTTATTTCTTATTATTGAACGCATAAAAACTAAACTCATTTTCTACACTATTCATTTGCTTTTCTATATAAATACAATTTAATGTTGATTTTGGAGAAAAAAATGCACAAGATAATAACTGTACATAAAATGAAAATCTTTTTTTTTTCTAAGGGAAGATATTAACTTTATCGCCCTGAAACGAATAGTTGCCGTTCTTTCATTGAAACAGCAGGATACTTTTTCATATCCAAGCAGTCAAAAAAAGGTACATTCTTAATATCTAAGATACAAAAAGAGGTGATTTTTTTTTCTTCAGTCTAATCACAAAAGAAATGGTAATGACATGTTTTAAGAAAAGTACCAAAAATAATGGCTTGGAATTTATCGATGCATTTCAGTTCGCCTCATACGTTTAAAGGCATTATCATAAAAGCAGTACATTTACTGCAATTAACGTAGCTTTCGGCTTCAATAAAGTATGCAAGACTGATTTTGCAATATCTTGAGTGGTCGTAAATTACTTTATATATTTGTATTTTTCTTCAAAGAAAATATATTGTAGCTTGAATTTTAATGAATATAAATTATTTTGTTCGTTTTGTTTAAGTACATTATTTGCATTTTTGTTTCTGTCCAAATTAGAATCTTTGCATTATTTTTTAAAAGCCTATTCAATAAATGAAAACTATACTGTTATGAAAAGCTTCACACTGATTAGATTTTGGTTTTTAATAGAAAATTTGGTAAAAAGTTTATAAAAATTTAATGAAAAGAGTGACGTCACAACTTAGGTTTAGATGACATGCGCAGCTTCAACAGTCATACATCTGACATTTTCCTATCTGCATATTAATGGCAAATATAAGGAAAAAAAGGACAGAGGTTTCCTAATGTTTTTAAATTCTATATATTGCTGCTGGAATTATCCAGTATAAGCACGGCTTTATTCCAAAATAAGATAAAGTACAAGTAGTAAAAACAAATCTAGGCGTACTCAAAGAACAACAAATGTAGAAATTCCCAACACAAATAGGAAATCACTAATTCGAAAATAACAATAATACTCAGAATGCATAGCTAGGGAGTTTGTTCTAATGAATACTCCTAAGATAGATTCACTCAATTGTTTCAGCCCCTTTCGTTTATCTACGTTTTGGCACTAGGCATGGAACTTTCTAGATAGACATCAGATCTCGGTTCCTAAGAGATATAAAACCAAAATTCCTGTATTTTCTAGAATTGTCCTCTTTTTAAAAAGAATTCATGGAAATTCGTCGTCAAGATCGGAGATCATTAATCAGGCACCATTCAGTATCGATTAAGAATATCTTTAAGTATCTTTTATAGTGATGAAGTTAACAATGAAGACAAATTCTCACTCGGAAGAGACATAACTAGTTTGTACCCGCCATATATAAACATATAGTTAATACCCTTCTTTTAAACCTAGGGTTAAAAACCTCTCTTTTAAGTGATTTTTGGGATATATTCGTTTTACACATATAGGCCGAAAAAGCTTTTGAAAAAATATAGAAAACATAACATAAACTTTCCTCATTTCTGGGATTCCATGAATGAGACAAACTGAAAATGATGAGTCACATTTGTTGTTGTTAGCAGCTTTCTGGTCAACCACATTTCCGAAAACTACATAGATTTAGTTAAAAGTATGCTCAACAGCTTCAGAGACTTTTCAACATGATAATAAAGTTTCATTACCTGCGTAACCATTTAGACCGCTTTCTTGGAATCTTGGCAGTACTAATTAATTACAAGGAGAACGATTTCCAGAAGACTTGAGGATAATAGAGGACTTATGCCAAAACAAATGGAATGCTTGAGATTGCCTATTACTGCAATGGAGAGTGTAAGCAAAAGTCACGCAAGATTAATTTCAACTAAGAATATATAATTCCAGAACAATATAACCTTTTATTTTATTTATATATTATTTTCATTTGTAATTTTTAACTAAGATGTTGATCATTTAAAAATATTTCTGCGCTTTATTCCAATAAATTAAAATGTTTTGCAAAAATTTTAATTCATTTCGATTAAGATAATTTGAATTTCATGTCCTTATCCTAAATCTAACAATATATTCACGAGAAAATATCTAGTACACAAACGATAACAGATGAACAGTAACGTTATATTTGTTTTAAGGAAATAAAATATTCAGAAAAGCAACTTTAAAAAAAAATCACCTGCGCAAAATATGTGTTATAGTATACATAAATTAAATAATATGAAAACAAATTATGAAATTGTAATAAATATACAACTCTCCATCAGTGTATCGTATTTTTTCCTAATTTATATAGGATTTTTTATCTGAGTTATTTTATAATTAAGCCTCGTTAGAATTAAGATACTACAAATACAATGGAACATATGGAATAAGTCATCCATCTGACTCTCCGATCCGCCACGAAGGCACACGGATTTAAATCATAACTGAATGAACAGCAACACTGGCGGGAACTGTGGTTGAGCCCTAAGGGCCATCACCGGCCGCGGTACAACCCTTCCCGAAAGAAGTACGTCCCATCATTGATAGGAGGAGTCAGATTACCCACCTATTTGTGTATCCTCCAGGGTTGCGAGATCCAACCACCATGACTAAAGCATCTCATCCTCATTTCGAGGTGCCCCCACGGGGGGGGGGGGTTAACATATGGAATAAGTACCATTTATTATTTTTATTTATTTATTGAAAACTCAAGAGCTGAATCATAATTTCTCATTTATTTCAATCTGATGTTTTCAATTCTTTCAGTATGAAGATGGATTTAAATTTATGAAGATATTCTTATTACATTTATAATTAAAAATAATCTATAGGAATGGTATCTCCTTGCTTGCATACTTGCTGAAAAAACGTTCTTTTCATTCCCAATGACAAAAATTCTCAAATTTTTATTTTTAAAAGTTCTACTGTAGAAAGTTCTGTGTTTCGTAATAAAGAAAAAATCTGTTGCTTAAATGGCAAATAACATGGAATTGGGAAATTATAGTTACGAAATATTGATATTTGACATGAATTTAGAGTATGATATTTGCAAATTAATCATTTGTGTGTCATTATTGTGTGTCATTATCAATATCAGAAGAAATAATATTCATAAATGCATTTTTTTTCGACCATTTGAAACCAAAGTTTGACACAGAATTGCATACCATTCGTATAAGTCATTATTTGTTTGGTATATTTACGTGTACATGCATGTTAATGTACAGATCGAAAAACGATCAACTCACTTTACGGAGTTTCTATCAAATTAACATATTAGTATTAACATTTTAGGTTCAATACTTATGTATCGAAACTTATCAATACAATTGTTCAAAGATAATTTTCACGTTTTGTAGTTATCATGATCACGTATAAGGAAGCTGAACAGGCAGAATTATCTTCTTTGATATGTTTATCTTCTTTTCAGACAGATAAACATATCAAAAATATAGTTTTCGGATTCAGATAGAGATCTCAAAATTGAAAATTCCTCAAAATCTTGATTGCAATTTTTTTAAAGATTACAAAACGAATATGAAAATCAAATAGTAGACTTTTTTGACAATTTCAACATTTTTTTCCTTGTAAACTTCGGGTAAGCTGAAGTAAAAAAAGCGGATATCTCTCAGTTCGGTTGGTTTTGACGAGACATTGATTTACAAAATAAATGAAATTTGCATGTTATTTTCTTTCTTTTTCGATTGTAGCTTTGGTTTCATTTAAAATATACATCACGGTATAGTTGAATAATTAAACTTCAAATTTTACATTATTAAATTTTTAATATTTTGATGCATTCAACAAAAAAATGTTAATCTAAATTATATGTTTTCTGGATTTATTTCATTTTTATAGATAGTTTATATAATAAAAATATATCAAAATGCGCAGTAGGCTGATAAATTTTTAAAGTTGATTCTATTCATCCATTCCAGACAATTGATCCCAAATATTCTAAAAAGAATCTTCGTCTTTTCATTCAATGCTCGATAATTTTATTATATCTAAGCTGATACTTAGATTACAATATTAGGATATTTATTCGATTCCATTTTTCATGCAAATGTGCTAACAAAAAATAATAGACTATATTATATGCCAATAAAAGTTTCAATAAATCATGGATATACTCGCCAGAGCAATAAAGCAAGCTTTTATTTTTAAAAATTTAAATTTTTTTGTAGAAGAGCCATTTATTTTCGTAAATAGATTATTTGTTATCCAGAATTCTGAAAGAGTTTTTTCTTATTCAAACATTTTAGAAATTGCCATTAATATTCCACATTCCAAATCTTCATTTTAACAATCAAAATCAAATTCTGAAATTAGCTTGTTTCTGAATAGTAATTAAATTGAACCTTCATAATTGAGTGGATATCACCTCAACCAAAAAATTTATTTTACGGCTACAGTGAAAGTACAATTATTCAAAATCAATTTAACAGCGAAACTCTATAAAATATTTCATTGAAATGGTTTGTAAGATCATTTCATTATCTTTGTTAGGATCTTGTTCGAATTATTGCTCTTCAGTATTTCTTTTCCTAAGAATATTACCAAGCTTCTCATAAATATGAAAAACCTGTTTTATAAATATATGCCTGGATTTTCTTTTTTTCTAGTCGATTCATTTGCAATTATTATCCTTGAAATTACAATTATATTTAGTATCTAAACACATAGAAAAAATTTGTCGGAGCTTTCATTTTATGTTATTAATAAATCATTAGTTTGTATTACTATCTCTGATTTCATTAGTCAAACTTGATTGGTAAAAGTATAACTTCTATTTAGAAAATTATTTAGAAACAGAAGTGAGCCATTTCCATCGAAACGTCCGCTTAGCATTCATTTTAATGCTATATCAATTTCGATATGATTGGACTCTTCATTTTTTTCGCAGAAATTATTAACTTTGTATCTGTTTTTCGCATATAATAATTAAAACCAAAATGTGAAGAAAAAAAATTCTGTTCCTTTCCAAAATTACTTTAATTAATGCGGAAAGAATATGAGTAGAATTCATTGAAGGCAATAAACTGTCCTTATAACGCGAATGGTAAATTTAATATTTTGATAAAGTTTTTGATTTTTCTTAAAATTTTTTAAAAATTTACAGTTCAGAAAGTATTGATTTAGAAATAACAAATGCATTATGCATAATCTGATGTGAAACTTTATTTAAAGCAAGTTAATTTGCAATACCAATCCCTTCTCAATAAAATACTAATTTCTTTTTGCCCAGTACTTATTTAAAGAATGTTCAAAATTGAATAAATTCGCCTGATTCCCGTTTTGTGGGAATATGGTATATACTTATTTTTTATTATTTAACAATGATATACGAACAATAGCAAAATTATATAGCAGTTCATTTTTCAGTTATATTTCACTGTTCTTCATTTGATTAGTTTTATCATTTATTGATAGATCACATCAATATTTTTAAATAGGGATTATTCCAATAACCTTATGCAGTAGTTAGATTTATGGGAAATAATGACTATTTTATCTAGTATCATTACTAGAAAATAGTAATTCTAATATTACATAAAGAATAAATATTAATTAAATTTATTTCTAAATAAAATTTAGATAAATTTAGAAAATTTTATAAATTATTACGAATATAAAGACTAAATTATGAAAGAAATATTGCGAAATGTTACTAAACAAAAGATTAGATATTTGATTCTTTAAACCACACTCTTTTTATTATGCATAGCGCAAATTGCCTAAAGTATATAATATATAGTAGTTGTTTTGTGAACTGAAAATGGGCTTTTACAATTCACTTACTTACACAACAATATATATTATCGCAGTTTTTTTTAAATATTATATATATATATAACTTGCTGCAAATATGATTTATTATGTTGCCACTAATTCATTCTATAAACTTAATTTAAAAATCGTTATGGAATTTTAATATTTCTATTAATTATTCATTTCTCTGCTGTCATAAATTCAAATTAACTTACAATATTTTTTTTAAAGGAGAAAATTTTTTTCCTTTAAATTCTGAGGTGCGCGCAAATAATACCGAATACTATAGGACGCTTCTGAAATATTCCACTAGATGTCGCCACGATTCCTCTTGTCAAAAAGTGAATTCCCAAGGCAATTCTAGATGGCGCCACAGCTGCATCGTCGACATAGATTGCGGACTATTTTGCTCACTGATATCGATAATCAGAGAATCAAAGGTGCATCAGGAAGATTTAATTTCTGCTATAAGTCAGGCGGAAATAATCGGTGCAGAAGGAAATACCATAGTTACAGTGTAACCATTTATTCACGCTTTCTGGAACTCGACACGCTGCAAACTTCATTAGTATCGATTTAGCTGCTTCGAAAATAAGCCAATGAAGACAATGGATTAGGTTTCTCTTATTAATATAAGTCTTTCGCAGGCAATTTTTATTACCTCTCTGTTCGAAAAAGGAAAAGTTCACTTTGCAATTGATAAAAGGACATTCACTAATATATTTTTATTAATTTATGTTTCAATTGTTTTATTAAAGGCTTAGAAACATTTAAAATAGTTTTGATATGTATAAAAGGATGAATCCCTAAGTACTATTTCCATGTATTATTATTGATTAGATTAATTGAGATTTAATTTAATTTGATAAATTTATTCTTTAAAGTCAGTTTTAGACAGATTTTCTCGATATGCAATATTGAAGTTTTTAAATATTCACAGAAAATTTGAAATTGAGTTTTAAAGTCAATGGTTGGTAAAAGTCTAAGGAGTAGAGTTTTCTAATCATATTTTTGTTGTTGCTGTCTTTTTAAAATCTGTCATTATCATATGCTTAGTTTCTTTAATTTATCTATTTTTTATGATTGTCATTTCGTGAATAAGGACAATATGATTTATAGTTACATGAATGAACTGTGTTAATCGTGGTCTTGATCTAAAAGAACATCCAATAATGTTAAAACCGTTAATGTCTTTTGAAATAAATTTCAAAACCAACTATTTAATAAGGGGTTATTTTTTTAATAGACACAATGGTTTAAATATTTTATAAAATCTTGTTCTATGACAAAATATTACGTATAATTACTTGATTAATATGAATAATCTCCTTTTATAAAATATATTTTCATATATTGTTTTTATTATTTTAGAGGTTTATTTAATTTTTATCTTAACTGAAGAAAAAAGTTTTTTCATATTTTATAAAATCTATGATTTTGGTACACATAACGAATACGTTCCTGTTTGGTTAATATCGGTCAATAAAATTTGCAATGCTGTGTAACCAAACTTAATTCTGTTATTTATTAGTTGATGCAATATTTTTAGATTTGATCCATTATTAATTCAGGTTTTTATAATAAAAAAAATTTACTTTTTACGCTTGCTAATAAATTTATAGCTGTAAGTCAGCACATGGTATAACACTTTCTTTTTGATGCAGAACTTTGTGATACCTTTTGAAACCACGATCGATTAAGAAATATTTCTGTGGGAGAAATAATGTTTGAACTATTTTGCTGTTTTGAATATTTCTGTTTATTTGCGCATTCAAAATGCAACTAAAACAAAAGATGAATTGAAGAAAAAATTCGTTAATTTTCAACATTGAATAGAGATTTAAAAATTTATTATAAATATATTTTTTATTGAAGTCCTGGTTTTCAAATTTATGATTATGCAAAATATATTCTCTTATTTTTAATAACTATTTATTAAAGAATGGTTAGATACATACATCGCAATAATAAAGCATTTGGGGGGGGGGATCCAATCCTCCATGGTTTCTCCAAGCATAAGAATCCAACTATTCATAAGAAGCTGAAAATATTCTTACTTGCAGTAGAATTTTCCTTTAAAAATTATATTAGAATAATATATTTCAATATATATTTATTTCGATAAATTCGTTTTTAGAACAATCATATTTCAAAATTACTGTTGGAAAAAAAACTAATATATTTATCTAATAAAAATAAATGTGATATATAAATTTTTAAACTAGTCAAAAAGAATTAAAGATATTAACTTTTAAACTCTGTTTAAAAGGAGAAATGTTACATGAGAACTTATTATGCCATTCTTGTATGATACAATTATTATCTAAAATACTGATGCACAATCAGTATCGATTGTAATGCATGTCTCCAAATTCCAATAATTTAACATTGATAATAAAATGCTTCAATTCAGCTTAAATTTACAGAATTTTCATGCGTCATAAATTTTATTTATTCGGCGATTAAAATGTCAAATACATTACTGCCATCATTATCAAGATTCATGCTGCATATTCGGACAATTTTAATTAAATCTGGACCTTCCTGTCTTAAGCTAGAGGCGACCATAAATTCTTCCCCGCCAGATAATTAATTCCGTAATTTAAAGATCCGTAGACAAATATTTCACGAAACTATGGAAGGTTCTCTTTCATGTATGTTATGCGCGAAATGCTGAAAATTATTCTTTGAGTTGACCAAAATTTGGTTGCTTTTATTCAGTAAAAGAAAGAAAAAAATAGTTTTATGTATTTTTGTTTTAATATCTATGCCTTCAAATAAAATTAAATATAATTATTGTTTCCTATTTTAATTGAAAACTATTAATGTAAATAGCTAAACAAAATCTTAATAAGAATTTTATTCTCTCTAGATATATAAATGAATTAAAATGCTTGATTGAATACCTTCAGTTCCATTCGATCTTCTAAAAAAATTTACTCCTCAAATTTTTTTATCATAATTATAATCCAGAAACAAAGTGATTATGATTTAAAAAAGTATGATACATTTAATTTTTCGTAATCTTGTGAAAGCTTATATAATTTTATCCTGAAATTCCGTTGTACAGCATTTTGATTATTGATTTACCTTTCTCCTATTAAACAAGATTTTATTTCACGTGAAATACCGAATATAAAATCTGGCATCCATTTTGATGCAAAGTGTGTCAATAAGGCAAAAAATTTAGTTTTCCACGACTTTCTTTTTATGAAATTCTTTTAAATGTGTGACTCGGCATACATTACAAATTAGTTATCTATAATTAAATCTGTATTTAATCTTTATAATAACACTTATTCAAAAAGCTCAAAGTATTTTCAATAATAATTTTAAAAATTTATGTCATAAAAGAAAAAAAAATTTACGAACATTTTCTTTAAAGTAAAAAAAAGTTTTCTTAGATTCAAAACTGGGAATTCAGACTCTAAATAACAGGAAATATTTCAATATAATTGAATTTGAAATTAAAATGTCATCAGAAATAAATTTAATTCATTCTCTATTTTTTTCATATTAAAGTTTTTCTCTCAACCTTAAAAAAAGTGTAATAGAAAAGTAAACTTGGATAATACAGTATTTTCTTTTGTATTGAGTAAGAATAATTGTAATAAAAAAACTTTTACTGTCAAACAAGTAATAGAGTAAAAATATTCAGGGTGATTCTCTCTCCAGTACAATAAAAATATGGCACATCTTTAAAAAATAATATGTATTTAAATATCATTGACATTTAAAGTTATTAATTTTTAAATTTAATGGAGATTTCAAAACCATTTTTTTTATTTTCATTAAATCTGCAAAACCAGCTAATATACTTTAGCTTGCACGTGTTAAGTGTCTGTATTTTATTTATTTATTTATTTTTGAAAACGTACTATATATTAAATCAAGATATCTTGAGGTAATATATAAGTCGTTTAGTAATTTCTGACGATGCTAAAAATAATGTAACAAGTTAAAATTTTCAAATTTAATTGGATTTTGACCATATTAATTTTTTTTAAATATTATCAGAATATTATCAGTTTTTTGAAAACTGAAATTTTTTGTAAATTGACAGCTATTATGTTGTTAAATTAGCTAGAGATCCGCATTTATTTTTAATAAATATGTCTTCAATCTTCCTTAATAACTATACTTTTAATATTTCCAACTCTGTGCCTTAGATAAGAACTAATTTATTAATTTCAAAAACTGAATTTTATAGTTAAGCCAAGTGAAATTATAAATTTCATAATAAATTGCACATAGGATACCTTTATTTTAAAATATCTCCGCATCGTCTAAAGAATTATATACAGATTTTAACTGAAAATTTTGGAAAGTGCATAGTTTTAATAGTAAGGTGTATAGTAGAAGGTGTATAATTAGTGTGAAGTCATTTTAATTAAGAAGGGATTTACTTTAAAGGGAAATATAGCATAATGCTTTCGTAAACGAGACATTCTATAAAATATTAAATAATATATTATCTAAATATAGATATGAGTTTAATAATTAACTTCAAACATGTGCATTTGCCTTTTAAAACTAGCGAATATTTGACCTTTCTGAAATGAATTTTACATAAATAAATCTTTTTAATGTTTACTTCATAAAAAGCGAAAAGAAACTTTATCTTGCATGTTATTTAAAATATTTCAGTAAAGAGATTACATAAATTTTTTAAGCAAAAAGTATCAGTATTCATAAAAAACATGAATGCATCTCTTAAAAAAAACATGAATTTGTATAATGCTTCACCTGAAATCGAAATTCTTATTCTTATATGAAGCTTCGTCGTAGCGACATCTATCGGCTTTCCAATGTTCTAATATTTGTAAAACTGATAGTAATATAGTAATACTGTTATTTTAAAAAGAAAATATTATATATTCACATTTTGTTCATACTGTACAGAAAGTAAAAATCCTAAACAATTTAAACAATTTTATAATATAATTTAAATATTTTTTCCAAACAATTATATAATATAATTTAAATATTAACTATTTACTTCTACTTCACGTAATAACATTTCATAATGAAATATTGCATCTGTAAATTATCGCCAGTTTTAAAAATTAATAATAAGTTTATATCATCAACTACCCACAATTTTTCAAAGAAAAATATTTAAATAAATAAGTATTGTAATCGTCCAAATTAAAATACCGTTTTATTAATGAGCTCTAAAAGATATTTAATCCATTAAAGTTTATTTTTTATTCATAGTATGTCTATTTTACTAATGAAATTTTCTTTTAATGAAATAATTTTACATTTTCCAAACTAATCTTATATAAAAATATAGTTCAACATTTTTTAATGTTTATAGACTTTTATGTTAATAATTATTAAATTATAATGTCATAGTTTCAGAATTCATACATTTGATCTTTCATATATACCACTGAACATTTTGAAAAGAGACACATAATATTTAATTTGAAAAACCTTGTATTTCTTGGCTCTTCAAATTGATTTAATTCATCATTTTGTAATTCTTCCATTTAATCTCTTCAATTTAATTTATATTTCTGGTAGCAACAATCAAAATTAATATATTATAAATACGATTTAAGGGTGAAAATTATAATTTATTCAGTGTTTCAGATGTTTTCAATATTTTAGAGGAAAACAATTGTTTGATGTCTTCGCCTAGTTTGTATATCTTTTAATCTTAAAGCTTTAAACGAGCAATTCTTGTATATATATATGTATATATAATAAATTTTTGTGTACATGGGAAACGTTGTAATGATTTGGATCAAATTTTATATTTTGATAAGATTTTGCTTTTTAAGTTTATCTATATGGATGTTTTTCCTGAAAAACCCAATTTTACACACACAATTTTTTTATAACTATTAGAGCTTTTTTTTCCTACCCTCTCTCAATTTGGGAATGCCATGCAGCGAAATCTCGTGAATTTTTGGAGTACTTGCATTGTTGCCATAGCATGAAAGCCTACAACCACTTCAAAATTTTATGAAATTGTATTTATGACGTTATCCGAATACGAATACGTTTGGCTGGCCTCCAATAGCAATAATGCAATTATGTTTACCAAATCGAATAACAAGTTAAACTGAGTGCATTCACGATTTTTTTTTTTATTTAAATGGTCAGATTATATGTAGGTAAGATTGAAAAATATTCATATGTTAACAGTAAGTGATTCGTATATAAATATTTTCTCCATAAAAACACAATTTTACAAAAAAAATGCAGGAAAATGCAGAAAAAAAAATTAAAAATCCAAAATGCATAAGCTCATAAATTCGAAATTGGTACTTAATGATTATAAGAAATTACGATAGTCATATTTAAACATCTATTCGTTAAATGTATCTATCTTATACATTTTAATAATATCCTCAGTAAAAAATAAACTGACTCAAAATATCATTGCTATAATTTAAAGAACTATAGCTTAATAATATGAAAAGAAATTTAAAACCATGAATATTTTCTCCGAAATAATAAAATAATATCCATAATTTTGTGTTTCATTTTAACTCTACAGAAACAGTGCTTTAAAAATGAGTATTTTGGCGCTATTTTCAGATTTCACGGTTGAAGAAACTATTTAAAATACTTCGAAGATACTTTCTGAAAAATTACTTCGAAAATATAATCTTACGAGCTTTTTTTTTCTTTTATTCTGCATTCTTAAAGCTCCAGACGAATCTAATAAAATGTAAAATATGCCATATAATTTGAATAAAAAATTCTACCATTTTCTAAAAAAATTAAAGCATTTTTCTTAAATTTTTCTTACGAGCTCGCAATTTTTCTTATCTGGTTTGCCGCAGACGCTGTTCCAGACAGTTATATTCCATTTATGTAAAATAAAAAAAGGGTATTCACGAATGAGGCTACTCATCTGTAAAGAGCAATTTTCTTATACAAAACGCGTTTTGCACTCTTAACGTATTCACTTAATTATTAATTCTATTTTTTTTTATTTTGAACGTTATATGCCTTCTTTTAGAATAGATGCTTTATTAGGAGCTGCTATGTTTATTAACATTTTGGAAATTTTGAAGTGCCCACTTTGTATATATTAACGTTTATTAAACATCCTTTAGTAACAATTTAATGATTAAAAAATTCTGCCAGTTTATAAATTTACCAAACATTTCAAAGTGGTTTGAAAGATTATTACAAAAAAAAGATGAAAAAAAATGACTCAGTTTGAAAAGTTTATTTAATATTTTTTAGTTTTAAAATTGGAACCTATTATCATGAGAGAATATGATGTTGTTTTGGTGTGAGGTTTTTGAAGCCTCAAAATCCATAGGCATCAAATTGTTGAAACTTCAAAATGCTTAAGCAACAATTGGATTTATCGCTTTTGAGGCATCAATATTTCGCTTTCAAGTTTATTAAAAATACTGCAGAAGGTTGTCACATTTGGTGAATTATCGGCAACTAAAGTTACAACTTGATTTCCAAATTATTCATTCTCTGAATTCTTACGAATTGTCTTAAGGCATTGACCAGTTTAAATCGATTTGAAAAAATCCCGAGACTTTTAGATTACGCACGCGTCGATATTTAGAAAAAAAACGATGGGTATTTGTTCATCTCAAAATCGGGCGAGCTCCTCACCTTTGTTTGTCAGGTAGAAAAATTGAAAATGAAATTTAAAAAAATATTCATTATATACAGGGTGTCTCAAAAACCTTTACAGCGGCTTTTATTCCTTAAATATTGATCACATACATATACTGTAAATTACTAAATTGCGCAAAAAAGAGGTGCAAAATGTTATGAAATCTGTTAAAATTTTCAGGGGATTAAACTTTAAAAAATACAACATTTAAATTTTTATACGGACCACGTATAAAAAAAATCCCAATGAGTAAAATGTACTCTAATGAGGTCATGTACAAAGTTACAGAATTTTATCATGAAAATTATCAAAGATATGTTAAAAGAAAGTTGGTGAAGGGTCAATCACAAATTAAAATGCAAATGTTTACAGCTTCAGTGCAGATGACGCGCCGCAGGAATGCATCATAAGAAAATTAAATATGCTTCATATCTTTAGTTTTAAATACAAATTTTAAAATATATGCTTCCTGAAAAATACTTTAAAATTTTATATCATGAATTACAGAAATATAACTTAAAAATAGCACAGTCGGTGAACTTGTAAAAAATCTTATGTAATCTTTCATTAAAGTAATCTTTCCTTATGTAATATTTCCTTTAAGTTATTATTTCTACAAATTTTTAATACCTTTAAACAAATAAATTGTAAAATTATTATTGATTTATTCAATCATTGCTTTCTTAATTTTTGTACGACCCCTGAAACACGAACATCCGACATGATTTTTTCTCTTTGCGAAATCATATCCAGGCATCGAAAAGTGGTTTAAGTCAACATTTATGTAGTTTCATATATTTGAGACTTTTTGGAATAAAATGCTGAAATTTCGTACATGACCTTATTAGATGATACGGCACATTTTATTCACTGGGAGTTTTTTGTGAGGGGTCCGTATAAAAATTTAAATTCTGTATTTTTTAATCCCGTGAAAAGCTTAATTGATTTCATAGCAATTTTTCACCTTTTTTTATGCAACTTTGCAATTTACAGTATATGTCTACGATCAATATTTCAGGAATAAAAACTGAGGTCAAGGTTTTTGAGACAACCTGTATATACAATAGAGGGAGAGAGAGGAGGCATAGATACCGATAGAGAAGTCTCGTGATAGTTTCAAACTGGTTTGAAATGGTGAATGACTTAAATTAATGAAGACAAATAATTACATAAAGAATAATAATGTTCTCACATGATAACTTGAAATTTGCGATCGTAGATTTTTTTTTTGTACTTTAGTTCAACTACGGAAATGTTGTTACAAAATCGATTTCTCCGCATACATGTTTACTTTTGAGCATGCGCTAGCGATTCAGCCCCAAAGTAATATAAAAAAATTAAGAACCCCCTTTTTTGCCTACCTGAATAAGCTGTAAAAATGAGAATTGTAAATGAATTTAAAATTTGGATGAATCCTTTGGTTTCTTAAATCTGTAGATGAATATATTTTAGGTATCTGAATTATAGTACAATTATATTTTATAACCACTATTATTTTTCCATGATGTCTTGACAAAATGTAAACAAAAAACATTTTAGTATAAAGATATTTTGTTTCACAAATGTTCTGGAGAGCAGTTTTGTATTTTGAAGGAACAATATTATTAAGTTAAATATGTTTCCATTCTTCGAAGTATTTTTTTTTAATAAATAACCTTTTTCCCCGTTTAGTATACGTATATTTTAGAATGCCAGTACCTATATTTTCACTGAAAGCTATATTGTTTATGGTTATACTTAATAAATTTGTTTCCTTTTGTTAGCATCGGATCCTATTAAATACTTTTTAAAAGACAGAAAAAGCAACATATCTATAAAAGTACGAATACTTTAAGTAATTTCAAAAGTTATTTAAATGTAGAAAAATTCTAAATGGTTTGTTTTAGGGGATGTGACTAATGAAAACAACTAATATGACTCTTCAAAAGTTTAATATGATTTTTGGAAAACACGGCCAGTCTTTTTAAAATATATGCAAATAATGAAGAATTTGAAGCATAATATAATTTAAAAATATGCCATTATATTAAATGTGTATCCATTAATTATGAAGGTGTATGTATATTTGTTTTGGTGCTTCACAATCAAGACTATTTAAAATGCAGATACCAAATTTGGCCTATTTATATATTGAAAAGTGGGAATGTGCATTCCAGATCAATTTTTTTATAACTTCAATTAATAAAAAATTAAGCAAATTTTTCAGTTTTTCGCGATAATTTCTAAAAATATCATTGCACAAAAAGGACTTTTACACTGTTTTAAAATGTTTTTGGTTTAACTATTAAATTAGTATTAATTCAATGTTTCTTGAAATTTATCTTTTTTTTAAATAATTTTTGACTTAATTTCTAACACAATATTTCATTCTTGTTCTGAAATTCAAACTGTTTTCATTGTTTCATCAATCATGTAATATATATCTCATATATTTTTTTTCTGAATTGTTGAAAATTATAGACGGAGAATTTTATTTAATACTTGTAAAGCCTACAAAACATAAAATTAAAATTTAAATAAAAATATGGTTAAAATACAGTGAAATTTAGAAGATAAATGAGCCGTACAATTAAATTTTTAATATTGCACTGATGTCGCTAGAATTGTCTCCATTAGGAAGGTTCATTTAATAATTAATTATCTGCACATTGGGCAGACAATTAAGTAACATGATATTGAGTCTGACAATTTGCACATAATCAGAAATGATGAACATAGTTATATCTAAATAATTAAATTGAATTAAAAATAATCAGTATTCTAGGCTAACCAACTGGTTTTCAAAGGTCTGTAATGAAAGCAAACTGATTTGTAATTATATGAAAAAAATTTTAAGCATTACTAATGTTTGAGTTTAGTTTTTTACAAATATAATTTCATTTTTTCCTGCTATATAGAAAAAAGATAAAGATTTTATTGGCGCTTACTTTTATCAGAAAAATAGCTTTCTTAAAAATTTTGCTTAGTTATTCATTAACATATTTCACTTATTTTCAATACTTTTTTGTGAGCTGTAAACTAATAAAAAAAGTAAATATTTTTTATTTAATAATTGTTTCTTTTTCTTCATTTAGGTAAGTTTCAAAAATCTGACTGATAAAAGAAATTTACGATTAAAGAGGTGTTAAATAAGAGATGTTTGTATTCCCACTTCACAGATGTAAGTAAATAATAAATTATTAATAAGTTAATGTTATTAATAAAAATGTGTTTTTAAAATGTCCAAAAGCGTTTTATACAAGTGTAAACTATAGCCATTATTGAAATCTTGTATGCAAATGTAGATAGTAAAAAGTTCGAAATGTGTTCACGTACTTTTGAAACAGAAAAATCCTTCATTTGTTTCAAATTCAGCAGATTTATTGGAATTTTGGATAATACTGAGTTAGGAAGTTTTATCTAAAAAAGTTAATATTACAGTAATTAGGTCTTTAGTAGAATGAGAAAATATTAAGTTTTCGAGTAACTCGTAAGTTTAAGTAGATTTTAAGTAGTAAGTAGTAAGTTTATTTTATCTTTGATTTAAATTAAAGTGTTCATATTTTTACAATAAACTTTTAAAAAGTAGAATTAAAGTTGATATAAAATTGAAAACAAATTTCAGATTTTTTTGTACATTGATTTATGAGAAAAAAAAAGTTATCTTTTTAAATCTTGAAACTGTACATAATTAACAAATAATATTAAAAAGTATCTAATGTAAAATACCGTTCAATATTTTGCTGAAATTTGAATTTCTTGCTTAATTTAATTTTTTTGTTTGAGTTTATATTGAAAAAATACAGAAATTTTATTTTTATAATTTTTACAAAGTTTATTATTTGAAACGATTTGATTACGTTAAAAATTATAAAAGGACTTTCTACTTCCTCAAAATTGCAAATAAATAAAAAGTGATTTTGTTTTTTCTACATCAATTGTATTTTTAAACTTTGCAATCATAAATTTCAATATCCTTTTTAAACATAAATTTCATATATAAAAGCCAACAATCCATTTAAAAATACTTATTTACTAGTATTACGTTTATGAAACATTAACCATCTCCATATTAAATCAAAATCAAGATTATTTTATCAGCAGTGGCGGTGGTAAGTATATAAATTTCTTCTAGGAATGTGTTCTAATTTTAAAATTGATTGCTGGGTTTAGCGGTTAATGTAAAAATATTTAAAATCTCTTGTAAGTAGTTTTTAAAAAAACTTTTGATCCATTTTATTAATGAATGAAATATTTCTGCCCTTTTTTTAAATGCGAAAATTCATAAATGTTTCATCTCAATCTTATTACGAAAAAGACTAAATTTTTAATAATAAATAATAACAACTAATGTTTTAAATTTTCAATGACTTAAAATAGAAAGATATAGTCATAATAGTTATAAAATAATACTACAACAAATTATTACATACCGTTGAATATTTTTGAAACTGTACACTAGATGGCAGCACAGGCAAAATTATGTTGCGAGAAGTCTCAAAATTGAAGTTTTCATTTTCTGTTCAAATGTTTCTCCTATTTTAATGTAATATAAAAATGAGAACCTAAAACTTATATTATACAAATTATTAAAAAAAAAGGTTTGCTTTATTTTCACTTATTTTTAAGACATTATATCTTGATAAATAAATGCATATTTCACTTTTGATATTTGCTCCTTTTTTAAATGTTTTCAATGCAAATCACTAGCTCCACTTTTAAATTAATATAAAGCATAAAAAAATAAAGGCTTTTAAAATAAATTTTCAATGACTCTTTTATATTGTTATATAAATGATAAAAGAAATATCCATAAATATGTGGATATAAATAGTGTATTATCTTATTCCCTTTTCTTTTTCTTATTAATATAAATATTTTGACTAAAAGTTATAAAACTTATATAAAATTATTTCGTTATGCTATGCTAATTTCGGCTTTGGTAATCGTGATATAACTTAAATGCGAAAAATGAATAATATTCGAATGCTGCTCAGGAGCAAATAGTTAAATAATATAATTATTTTTTTCCAAACTATATTAAAAAAATCATTATACAAATATTGTTAAATTACCTTCATTTACTTTAAGTAGAATAAGATCCCAAACATAATCGTAACAAATTGTTCGTAATTCGGTAAGATAAAAAGGTCTCCTAAACCAATGGCGCCTCTTCAAATTTTCACACCGCACTACGAGAAAAGTATTTGGACGCGTCGATGTTACTGTATATCATATTCTGAAGAAATCTATTTGTATGATAGATTTTCAATAGATTGATTTTTTTAAACTTGTGATCATTCTGTTACAGTAGCCAGCGTTTCTCACTAATTTCGTGCTGACCATTCAGATGCGTTTTCAATTTATGATATTATTACATTAATTAGATCTTAAAGTTGGCGAAAGTAAATTTTCAAATAAAAAACAAATTGTTTTCGCTGTGTTTTTTTCCTAATGAGTCTTGTTCTTTTTCTAATAAGTAATTGTCTTGTGTTCGATGAAATAATAATAAAAATAAAAAATAAAATTCGAAAGTGAATAAGTTCTGTTGAAGTGGACAAAACTGCAATTACATGGTGTATCCTTTTTAATCGTAACTCAATATAGTTATATACATGGCTCTAGCAGTTGAAAAAATGCTTCTAAATGAAAAAAAAAGTTTTAAATTAACTGGAGAAATGTTTTTAATTGAATATAGAGTTAATAAATATAAATAAAATTATTGCAAAATCTTTTTATACAGTTTCAAGATACTACTAATCATGTTTAGGGAAAAAAAACTTGAGGCATTAATATTTCAAAAAAAAAATCGCTCTTCTATACGATTAGATAATTCACGATTAGATAATTCAAACTAGATCATTATAAAACGTTGTATTTCTTTATTTTATATCATCCGTTAATCAATGAACACCACTTTATCATGATGGTAGGAATCCTTGTAGGACAAGGAATTTATATAAAAATTTTGATTTCATCATTTGCAAAAATGCATTCGTTTTTTAAAGCTTACAATTTTTAATTAATACTGCCAAATATAAGTATATATCCAAAAGTTTAATGATTTAAATGGAGGTATTAGAATGGATACCCAATATACATAAATATTCTAAAAAATAATTTTGAAAAGATGCGAGCTAATAAAAGTAGCACAATATGTTTGATCCAGAGACTTGATTTCTACAAATTCAAATTTGCTGTTAAATGCTAGTTTTATACACACATTTTTGTTCCTGTTATTTTTATTTTTCAGATGCAAACAATAAGCACGTTTGTATATATTTACAAAATATTTATTTTACAGACAAAATAATACATAAACAATGTAAATCTTTTTTTACATCCCGAATACATATTCCATAATTACCATTACCGCTTTGCATTTTTGAACAACCACTTGTTACTAATTGCTGAAAACACAGCATGAAGCTGCAAAGATTGTTCGTCAGTAAACATCATTAAAAATTCATCAATCCTGATTAACCCAATCCAAATTCCGTACTCTCGCGTTAATCCGACTCCCCGAATTTCCAAGTGTTCTTCACAATCGAAAGCAGCATCTCGTATTCCTGCATCATAAATGAACACTGCAAGACTCCACCCCCAATGCACTAGTTGCAACTCAACTCCACAGCAGCAGGGGCCGTTTGCAGGGTGGAAGGAGACGGCTCAAACATATCGCTCCCGCGGAATCGAAACATCCCATTCATTATTCATCCAACAGCCCACAAATTCCGCGTCTGTGAACAATGGAGGACCCCGAGGACATGAATATATTAGTGCTGAAGCACTCGACTATTCTCTGTAGCACTAGAATAATACTGCCTTCTCTGCGTCTTTATGATCATCTCCAAAGGCTTATTTAGATATGTAACCATGCCCAATGTTTGGCATCCCAAATCGAACGAATAACACTAGGTGTGTATTTGCTGAATCTAATACTTGATTGCGAAGTAATGCCCAACATTTGCTTTCTGTTTACGAGTGCTCTGTTTTCTTTCTATTAAGCGTTTGTTTACTTCCCAAAGCGTTTAAATAAATAGTTATTCCTTTTAAAATAATAGATTTTCAAGAGTCTTATCATTCTTTTAACAATTTCTACGGTAATGAATAGAGGTACTGATAAATAGATAATAATCTAACTCTGTACAAATGTTACATCGACTTTTGGGTGACGGTTTAGAAGAAAACTCAAACGCCATTTATGTATTTCGATGAAGAAAGAAAAAAAATGATTAACTTATTTGCAAGCAATTGGGAAATAAAACCCCTTATCTTCCTCCGCCACTTTTTGAATTATTAATCTTGCTTATCCACAATTAACAGGGCCAAGGGGGCCTGCTGGTAAGGACTCGGCTTCGAAACCGGAGGGTGTCAGATTCGAGACCCGATTCCCCCGAAGAACTGGCGTGTAAGCGAGTTTGGAGCACGCTAAATTCGTCAGGGCCAATCGTCTTTCCACTGGTGGAAGACGATTGTGGAAGTTTGGAGAGGATGTGCCAGCCCAGATATCGTCCTCGCCATGTGCCCGTGATTCGGAATTACGAGGTCCGTCCTAAAATTGCCCGAGTGCTTTAAAACGGGACGTTAATATAACTAAAACTAAAATCCACAGTAAACAAGCAATGGCACTATTGAAGAAAATAACCAAGAGTGACGATTGGCCAACTGAGCAGAAAATCTTAGTTCAATATGAGAAGAAAGAGTTTAATTTCGAATTATTTATAACTAGCCGCCTATGGCAACCAGCTTGTTTGCTGGAAATTTTAGATATGATTGCTTTCGATTAAATCTCATATGTATAATTGAATGTTCCTATTCTCCAAAGAAATCATATAAAGCATCTAATGGTAATAGATATCAAAACTGTGTTATTATAATATCATTGCACTTGTTCTGTTCACTGTGTACCTGAACTATCGAAATTGAGTACCATGACATCATAGTACAATTTAAACTATAACTGTCCGTATAAACCATCTACGAATTTAGCATTCTTTTTCTCTACCTAAACTACAAAGATATTAACCCCTTAACTGTTTCATTTTCTTTACTATCTAATAAGATGACGGCTTCTATTTTGGGAATATTTTCTCATTTTGATTCAAATGGAAATCCATTGAATGCTTGACTTATCGAGTGTATTTGAAGTAATTTTAATATTGAACTATATTCATTAAGAATGGTTCATTTTTTGTTTAAAACTATGAAAATTCGATAAATCGATGCACGTATGGCACTTGGGCAAAACAGTTAAGCTGTTAAACATAATCCTTTTTCCCATAATTTCCAACTGTGGAGGAAAGGGATTGATTGATAAAAACGGTTTGATTTTCAGCGCAACAATGAGATCTACTCTTAAAAAAATTTAGTATTTTTAAATCTGAAAATTCCCAAAGAGATGTTAAAATTGAGATGTTTCTCAAAGCAAAACATAAATATGGACCAATTGTTTTTCTGAAGAGCTTTCAGAAAAGTTACTTATTCTCGTTTTGGTATTAAGTTTAACTGAGATTTCTCCGTTACATAGAGTGATTCCATATTTCAAATTCATCAAAATTTTTGAGTAGTGTATTTAGTTAGATATACATTAAAAGTAACTCCGATCCCTAAAGCAAACGAAAAAAATACAAATAGTCAATACTAAGTAAGCACATTAATAGAATAAACATGAAGTTAATGCCATCTTTAATAAACCTTTACAAACAAAATATCTAATTTAAGAAAAAATTATACCAATAGATATTAAGTTCAGATAAATATTCATTTAAAAATATATATTAACAATTAATCATAACATAATCAATTAAGTTAACAAAAGCAGTAATTCGGTGCAGTTAAATAGAATATGCTAGTGCAAAAGATTTTGAAATAATCGCAACTTTAAGTTATTTTTGATAGCATCTATCATTCATTTTGACCATGTGGGATCAGTAATTCATGCTTTCCTTCATTTTCAATAAATTATCTAAATAATAAAATACTTGATGCGAGGCAATAAAGAAAAGTAATAAAGTTATTTTTGTAGTTTAAATAATCTAGATAATTAGACAGAATTTAAATAAGCATAACAATGGTAATCTCTCATAAGGATTACCTCTATCGATCCAGGTAACCATGAATAGAGGTACTCTGTTAGCAAGGTCTATCACCTAATCTTACTCGTAACTTTTAGTAAGTCAGTGTTGCGAATTCAAGTCTTTTATGAAATATCTCTTATGTCCCAGCTAAATAAAAGTTAAACCATTCGATATGAGTTTTCCTATTGTCTTCTTAATAAGAAAATTTAAAAATGATTTCCTTAAATCAGATGACATTTGAGTTTACCTTACGTTAAACTCAAATGTCATCTTCGTCGACTGAACTCAAATTAAATTGCAACACAATCCAAAAACGTTCTTTATATTCTAATTTAACTAAAATTGTTTCCACTAATTGATATTATCCCAAGAAAGAAACGTTGACACTAAAATGTATTCTCTTCATATTAATACAATGTAAAAATCGTCTGCCTCAAAATAAGCCTCGTATCATCTATACTTATAAAGCTCAATGTGTGTGTGTGTTGGAGCTCTACAGGCCAGGCCATTTGACCTACAGCTACCAAATTTGGTACATGTATACCTTGGAGGTCGGGAATGTGCACCTGGGGTCCCTTTTTTTGAATTTTTAATTAGAATTTTAATTATTAATTAAAAACTAACTTTCACGCCAAAAAAAAATCTTCCATTTTTCCCACCGCCAAATGAGTAAGGCTTCAGTTTTTTTTTCTTTCAACAGTAATGAGGCTAGGGTTAACATCTTTCGGCCAATTATTCCAAACGATTCTATTTATTTTCTTAATGTTTTATGCATTTAAAATTAAACATTGTTAATTAATCGATCTTTCAGATTCATTCTGAAGTACTTTTGAATTAAAATAACACAGAATAAAGGAAATTAAAAATGTCTAATCTGCATAGCGTTACCCCAACTGGTGTAGAAAAATTCACGCATTTGCATTGTGTTCTAATTGTTGACATGACAATCATTATCAACGGATGATTTAAATTATTTTTAGGTTAGTTGCATGCTTTTGTAATTAAATTCTACTTATATTAGTTATATATTTTTTGTATATGCTTATAGTTTTAAGTACATCGTTTTTTAAGTAGTTTTTTTAAACCTGTTTTCGACCGATTATTTTAAACGATTCATTTTATTTTCTTAGTGTTTGATGTATTTAAAATTAAACATTATTAATTAATCATGAGAAAATTGAAATCTGAGAAAATTTTGTTGAGAAAAAATTCTTGAGATATTACATAAATTAAGAAAGATATTCTTTAGTGCCCATAAAGTTTAAAAGCTCAGTGACTCTGTTATCAGTAATTATATTATAAAAGAATGCTTTGTTTCAGTAAAAAAATATTATTATATTAATTGCAGATTAATTCTTTCCACTTTAATTTAAAGCATAAATTCTAGAGAGGTAACAGAAAATTAGAGAGATACACATTACGTTATGACTGAAGGCCTTTATAATATTATGAGTGAATTATATGACTATCAAAATTTGAAGTTTAATATATTTTGATGAAGAATCTATTAAAGTTGGAATTGGGTAAAATATTTAATTATTAAAATTCAAACGAACATTAAGATTGGCGAACCGGCTGGTCGCCGAAGGTGGCTTGTTTAGAAATAAAGCATAATTCATATAACCTAGAGCAGATTCCACACAAAATTATTTTTAATTATAAATTAATATTCATCAATTTATTTAACTTTAACAATAAAGTATTAAGTATTAAATAAGCTGTATAAAATGAATAATTAATTTATAGATTTATTTGAACAAAATCATAATATCATGTATGATCTTAAAATTTATCTTAAAAAATCAACTATTTCTAGTAATTAAAATTCGTATGTAAATTGTCATAAACATATATAAATATAATTATATAAATCATTATATAAATGTAATAACTGTCATTGAATAAACTCGTAATAACTCAAAATGCACTTTGTCCATGACAAGTATACTCGATAAAAAAACAGTTAACTGGTTAATGTACATTTAATATTATAAATACAATAGTTACGCGAGACAAATGTAGTTAAAATTCCGTATATTGTTTTCTTTGCAAATAGGTATCGGCTGATAATGATAAAAAAAATTATATTTCATTCTTTCTAAAATAAATGAAACACTACACAATTCCTTATTTTTGAAGTTTCGTTTCTTTATTATCAATTCAATAACGATGTAAGATCTCCGACTTTAATATCTTTTGAATAATTTATTATTTAAATAAAGATGAAAGTTCTTAATAAAATAATTCGTTCACTCAAATGCTCTTTGACCTTCTAAAGGAAGCTTAAAATCAGTATTTCCTTTTTTTTAAAACAGCCATTTTTAATCCTCAAAATAAGCAAAAGATTTTTTTTATGAAAGCGAAGTATTTTTAGCCCACTTGTGGGAAAATGCCTTTCTGTTCTCAAAAATCAATAAATTCCGGGAAAATATTCTTAACTAATCTCTCGGCGACATTCTTGGAGACCTTTGTACTTTATCTGGAGTAATTGGGACGAAGTAAAAAGAATTTGAATTATTTTCTGCGCCAATTAGCTGCTTCTGGAAGATGGATTTTGTAATTACTTTTAACGTCTGCTACAGACAATCACTACGGTTTATTCGTAACTGCAACCGTATGAACAAGATTTAATTACATCTCTTTGTTTAAGGTATCCTGATTCGTAGGAAATGAAAATTATTTTCTGGAATTCGGAATGTGGTGAAATTAAGATTTTCTGGTTTGGCAATGCTTTGGAGAAACCGAAAGCAAAAGGAACGTATTGCGCTATGAATTTAATCACAGTAGATTGTATGATTTAGAATATTCTTATCACTAATTGAATGGAATATTTATATTTCAGAAAAGTAGCTTGTTTTAATTAAGGAATATTTTAATTTGAAATAAATGAAAACTTAAATTGATGGTTTCTGAGTAGAGATAACAAGCAGTCTTTCATATCTGAAATTAATTGAGGAGAAGTTATTTAAATGAATAAAAAGGACTTTATCAATAATTTCCAAAATAGTTTAGATTTTTGTAAGCAAGATATATGTAAAACACATAAGAAGAATGAAATTTTGCTATCTTTTGAACATCTCACTGAAAAAAGTGATCAGATAACAATCAATCGCGTACAATAAGTAGGGAGACTATAAAAATAGTTATACTTATTATATGACTTCAACATTATTTAAATATAAATCTTTTCTTTTATTTATTTCTACTATTAACAAAGAAAGCATTGCAGTCTAGACCGTTTGACCTATAACTAGAAATCTTAGCAAATGAATATTTTAGAGGATGGTATTGTGCAACTCGGAAGAGATTTTTCTTTTGAAATTATAAAGTAATCAGTAAATAAAAATTAAGAAAAACTTTGGTACGTTTCCACATCATAGAATATTTCAGAATAAAATGATTATTATATCAATAAAAAATTATCTTTTCAATGATAAGTTTTTAATTAAGTATTTTAATACTGTATTTTATTATTGAAATGAATTTCAAATTGTTTTCTTTATTGCTACAAGTTTCAGTTTTACTTTTTTTTATTATTGATGATCAAGGTAAGAGGAGTAAGTTTCAGTATAAGGCATGCTATGAATAAAAAAATTTAAATTTTAATGCTTTGGCGATTACGATTTAACTTAGAAACTAAATAATAATAAAAAATATGGGAAATTCATCCATTTTTGAACAACACTAGCTTTTTCTGTGTTATAATTATACATATAGAAAAAGCATTAGGGACATACTTAAGGACATACATAAACAAAACATGCAAGACTTTTAAAGTAGAATGTGTTATATCGATCGAAATTTGAAGAGTTTTGCTGAGTAAGCCAATAAGATAGAAATACACAAAATAATTAGTAGAAATTTATTTTAAACATTTAACTTACTTATGAACTTTTGTAGAAACTTATTTTGAAAATATATTTATAATCCATATTATATTTATACACAGTGGGATAAAGTTTATTTTTTTAATAGAAATTGAAATCTTTTTTTCTAAAGCAAAATCAGTTTCTTAGAGATTTCTTGTTGATATTCTCCTTTAGCTCTACTAGGAGAATAAGCATTGAAAATAGGAAAAGTCAAGTATTGGTTTAAATAAATTTTTTAGACATGAAAAATCTGGACTCTTATCTTTTGCTTAATATCTGAGAAGAAACTTTGGCCAGGTAATAATGTCGTAAAGGTCAAGTTTTTCGGAAATGATAAAATTTATGGTACATATTATTGAGTTGCCGATGCTCGTATTTGTTTTAGTATGCTTACCATTAAAGATGTTGAGGATCTGAAAGGTTTATTTAACTAACTTTATTTGCATGTGAAACACATTGACGATTGCCTTTTTACAAATGCCTGTCTTTGTTCTGATACTTTCTAAAAGGCTATGTTTTACAAAATAGCTAAACTAATCGCACTGTTGTGCTTCTTAATCGATTGGTGCTACAATCTGAACTTCCGGATTTTATGACCTTCCCTATTCGAAGAAGAATTGCATATGGGGACAGGACCTAAGAGGGAATTAAATTGTCTTTGGATATGAAGGATATTGGCCTCCTATACTTGGAAATGTCTCATAAAAAACATTTTTAAATGATAAGATTAAAAAGGCAACATTTTTGGAAATAGATGAGATTTTTTTTTCTAGTTGTCGAGCGATGATACATTCATGATTTACGGTTGTAGCAGTCTTAAAACTCCTGATGAAAGCATCGAAACATAATTTGAGCTACGTGCTTGGATGTCAGATATTTTATTTCTGATAACTAGAATAAGTTCAATTTCAAAACTTTATTCACACCCATACTTCTCAAAGAGCTTTAATTAGGGAAAATTTTATCTCAAAAATCTTGAAAGGTATTTTTTATAAGTTTCACTTGCACTTTTTAGAATAACTCGCATTTATTTTCTGAAAATCACTTAAAAATCGTAAGTCGAAAAACCTAAAATATTTGAATTGCATTCTTTTAAGCATCAAAGCTATTCAGTAGAATTTTTTTTATTAGATATTTTTAAACATTATATTTAATAAATATTTTAACACAACAATTTTATGCTCAGCTTTTGCAATAGCTGCTTCTATCAATATAAATGTTGGTTGTTCTAAAATTTGATAATATTTTAGAGTATAATTTCGGATATTAAACAGAAAGAGTTTTGTTAGCATGTGTGTCTTTCGTATTGCATTTCCCAATATCTTATGTTCACTAGACAGATTGGTATAAAATCGGTACAGGTATACAATCTGATATAAAGACCACATAACCGTAATATTCTTTTAGCTCTCTACTTTCTAAATATACATTTAAAGTTAATAATTGAATCCTTAAAATATCTATCTTTAATTATTTCAATACTCATCAATTATATGAAATCTTGTAAAACACTAAAACACTTTATTGATTATTCATGTTGTTAAAAGAATTTGACATCTATTTTGCAAGCCAAACCAATTCTAGTTGGTATATTCTTTTAAACAATATTTTTAACTGCCAATGGAATAAAGACATGATATAAACATTGTTGCGAAAAATGTATACTTCTCAAAAGAAGCATATGAGCATGCATTTTTAAATTTCACATCACATTAAAAGTTATTTCAACACTGCAAATCCTTTTTCTTTCTTCATCTAAATTTTCAACACATTCATTTTAGAAATCTAAACCTAATCACTGCGATCAATATTTCCACTGCAATGAAAATCAAACACTGATCCCTAATTCCATTTGATGAATAATTCAGCGAGGACTGCGAATGATGTTGCGCATTCATTCTGATGTCCTTATTTCCCGGCTAACAATATCCTTCTTATTCTGACCCCTAAGTTTGGTAGGGCATTGTGTCCTGGCACTTTTCCCAGAATCCGGCAAATGAGAAACGTGGGATACGGCCAGGGGTGTCTGGCATCCTGTCACTTTGCCCGGATAATTAATGGAACGCGCTGCGGAAAGTATTGTTTCGGATCCGCGTTTTATTATTGGCTAATAGCCTCTTCCACCATCTGTGATTGGACGAGCAAGGACAACCGGATGCGATCTATTTATTAGTTATTGAAGAGTTGTCGGGGATGAAGCCAGACATTGATATATCGCTGGGAAGAGAGATAAAAGACGTGCGCCGCTCGTTGCTCTTGTTGCAAGGGATGACTTAGGTGGGGGACTTCGAAACTGACTGAATAAACAATCGCTTTACTGGTATAAATATTTCAACAGAGTTTGAAAGATGACAGTAAGAAACTAGATAAATTCTAGAGTCTTCATAAAGTTATAGAATCTTTCATATTTTTAACTCTCATTGTTCTTTTCATTATCCAGAGAACGACCCCTTTTCGACGATTCTATCTCACTAAGGGGTGAGAAGCGGAATGATGTAGGCTTTTCTGGAATTTACTTTATTATTAAATGGAAACATCTCCTTCTTTCATCTTTCCTCTCACCAATATTTTGCTGAAATAAATCCATCCTAACGCATGCGCAAAGGCGCGGAGAGTTTTAGAATCCGTTGGAAAACTATAGATTGAGAATTCTGAAATAATTTCTTAGACCGTTCTTTGATGAGAAAAATCATAGCATGATTAGTAAATCTTGTAGATAACCTAAAACTGGGCAATATATAAAGTAAGTGGGATCAAAATAACGTTAAATTTTAAAACAATTAGTGATTTCCCCCAAACATTCTCGCACATTCTCTAATAACTAATATTCCATCCATCCCTTCATAAAAACTGTGAACACCATGAATAATCAATATTTTGTTCACTGTCTTGGAACTCTAAGAGTTTTTTACTTCTGTAGTGTACAAACAGGGCAGGCAATTTACAAGTTTATAATTAACAAAATTCGACGCTGACTACAAATTTAGCTACAAAAATTACGCATCAATTTCCTTTATTTAATTAATCGCATGTTTGAATTCTTTTATTAAAAATATTAAATTGTACAGACAAATATAGAATGTACACCTTGACGGATTCGATTAAGAAATTTTTATTGTGATCGCTTGTATTTGTATATAAAAATAGACTCTCTGTGAATGGATTTAGTTGAAAAATCTGGCAGATAACTACAATTTTCTTGTAAAGACTACATACCAATTTTATCCTCCCAGCAGAAATCGATTTTTAATTATCGTGTTCATAGAAAAGTCGAAAATTTTCGTTAACCATTGCAATACTACTTCTGTATATTTTTCACAAAAGAAAAAAAAAATAAACTTTTGTTTTCAATAATTATTCATTGAGTTTTAAAGCAATCTATAAAATGGTCTGCTTAACTATTTTAATTGCAAATATTAAAGAATCGTCCAGAGATCTCGTAACAAATTTCATCTGAATCCAATTGGCGTTGCACCCATTATTAACGAGGCCTTTGTTTAAAAATAAATCTACAGGATAATCAATTATCTCGGGTTTTTTTAAATGATGCATTTTATCACTTCTGGGGATATAGCTAAAAGGAGCATCTGAATATAATATTATTTCTTGATTTTGTTTTTGTATTACTGAAAATATAATGTAAGCTGAAAGCATTCTGTTTTATTATATATGAAAACGTGTGTTACGATTAGTAAGATAAATAAGTGCTTGTAAAGAGTAAATATATTGTATTCAAATAACTGCAGAAGCTGTATTTTCCCACCTTCATTTCGAAAAGCGTAGATGTTGCTTATGTTTGGAAAAGCATATATTTATCTGTAATATTACATTTTCTTCAATTTTATTATTATTGCTGGGATTAAAGATTTACAAATAATATTAATCGATGTTGAATAGATACAAAGTTCATTGTCTCTCCTGATCTTCGGGGCAAACTCGGCAACCATTTGGCAAAATTGATGATGAACCTGAAAACGAAACTGATGCTCCTGGAAAATGCAAGGTTTATTTATTAGGACCTGACATCCGGATATCATGTGACGTCTTACTTTCTAGATAGGCTATATAACGCGAGCGGTTCCCAAGAGGTGCGAATACTGAGCGCAGAACGAGATCTCTAGTTGTTTTTGCTGGGCGCTTTTACCGTTTTTATTTGGAGATTGCAGTTCTGTTTATGTTGGCGGTGACTGCGAGTGTTGAATTTTTGTATATCTTAACTGATTTTTTTACCTGTACTTTGTATTCGATACGAGAATATACAGATATAAGAATATTAGTAGAAAAAGCGTCGTCTTCCACTAGTCAGTGAGTTTGATATATTTTACCCTACATCAATCTGACGATTTCCGTAATAGTATGCCGTAATAGTATTCTCTCTAAGGATGTTAAAGCATGTGATTAACTGATGCTTTTAAGGCTTTGGAAAATTGTTCTGGAATCTACTTAACTAGCTGACATTGGTGGTACTTGGTGCTTTAAAGCAATTCTAAAGAAAGAAAATGTAAACCATAAAATCTAGAGGCATTCGTAGTAAACTAAAAATTAGCTAAGATTCAGCACAAAATCATCCCATCCATTATTTTTGATAAAAATGAAAAATATTCAAGATGTAATTTAAGCTGAAATACTAGACAGAAATGCATTCTTCCATTAAAAACTATTTAAAAAACACTGCATTTAAAGCCGATTAAAAAACTGCTGCATCAAAATTACTAGTTAACTAACCAAAAGAGAAATGTCAGTTATAGAGATAAGAGACTAGTTGCATTAATAATAAGTGAACAAGGAATAAAAATGAATCCAGCTAGAAGATTATATTTAGATAGCAATTCAAAACATGGAATTTACTTTGCGAGCAGCCTGTTTTTTTTACGAGTCTGTAATATTGCTTCTTTCCGTAGTTACCTTTGTGGTAGGAAAGAAAATTTTACAGGTAGCGCAAATGGATGCTTAATAAATGTCGGGACTTCGGAGCTTAATGGCCATTTGTCAATATGAAGACGAATTTGGCTGCAAAAATGGATCCCCAATATTCAAGAATCATGCCAATATCTCTATTAAGACTCTTCCAGCGTTTCTTAGAGAGTGGAACAATCACTCGAATTGAGAAATGTTGTAATCGAATAAATTCTCTTTGAAATGTGGGCTCCAGCGAATTATCTCTGAGCCATTTGCACTGTTGCAGATTTTTTTACTAATATTTTGCCACTTGAATATGTGCTGTTGGATTCTGCAAGCTCTGTTTTGCTTGCACTTCAACCGTATATATATGTCTGGCTTTCATATTTTGTACCATTTGCAATTTGAATTTCTTCCAATCTAATTATTTTTTTAGCGATTGATGAACGGAATAAGCTGTCTTATTAATGGACTATGAATTAAACTATAATTTCAACAATTTAATTCAAAATTTCTGACAACGAAATTTTTTCTCTTATGATATTTTCATTCTCAAATTATGTTACGTTTGCAATAAATATTTCAACCAAATGCAAAGCAATATAGTTTACACAATAGTTAGTCGAGTGAAACAAAAATACATAAACAAACTTAGTTCTCGAATTCTTTCGAATTCTGAGACAGTATTCAACAACAATTCAGCACTTTTGACACTAATTGGAGGAAAGATCTTCCTAAAGACCCAGGTTCAACATTGAAATTAAATTTTGGAACAATATTTAACATGTGAATGTTAATTTTTTTCTTACATTTTATCGTATAATAACAAAAAATATTCAGCAAGTATTATATTTTATTATTCTGCATATTATGCTTGCATTTTGTTCTTAACTGATACGAAGCATCTTTTGATGTAGCACAATCAGTTTCAGCTAAAATACATTAATTGTAAAGAGAATGGATATTGCAGAGAAAGTATGTTTGAAGATTTAAAAGGTTACATATGAGAAAATCGCAGGTTTACTGCTACTTATTTTTTAACCAAAGATATGAATCCTAAATTTATAATTCCCAAGAGTTGAAATTTCTGCAAATGAAAATAAATAGTTTTTGTTGATTGTTTGTAAGAGACCAAAGTGCAACGAAATATTCAACCAAAACTAATTAAAACATCTATTTCGTAATTCAAAACATTCATTCTAAAATAAGTGTGCTGCATTTAATAAAATAACCAGGAGCATGGCTTATTTTATTAATAAATCATTGTGACATGACTAGATTAAAGTCTGCATCAGGAAACAACAATGCACTTATTTTGTTCTTTTTTTCTGTATCTAGCAGCAGAATTTAATTACAAACAAACAATTAGATTCTTTCTTCTGTCTTTTAGATTCATTATTTAATTTCTGCGGCGTTAACTTCGACCTATTCGGCTATAATGAAAAATATGTTGCAGTCAACCGTTACAATCCGAGTGTTTTAAATAAAATTTAATAAAATATTTCTTGTTTTTACGAATAATCATTTTTATGGATAAAATCGATAACAGCTTATAAAAGTCAGAGCTTTACAGTGCTGAAATAATTCATTTGATTTATTTAAATAGGAACATCATACTTATTTTCAATAAACAATTAAACGAACTTATATTTTATATATGCTATGCATAGTTTATATTTATTACATAATATTCCCGGCTTTGCTAGGGATTAAAATTCTTTCAATGTGTAGTTTATTTTTTATTTTCGTAGCTACTTTTCCTTATAATATTACAATTATTTTATCATCTTCTGCCCTGTTTTTCACAGTACTATGGCTGTCTGTTTGCAGTACTAATAACAAAATTAATTTAGCATCGGAAGTGTTTTTTAATGAACATTAAATTGTTATTTGAAAGAGATGATTTTAAAATTCATCGATACCTGAATTTTTTTTTCAATTTGAAATATTTGTTATATTAGTAATGCAAGTTTTGTTTACAAATACTGAAGTATAAGAAAGGTTTAAATAATATTTTGAGAATTAATTAAATTTTTAATTTTTCATGAATACCATACCCGAAAATACATTAAATCAATAGTACTCTCAAAATATTGATCATAGGCTCCGTCAACAGCTCACATTTGTATTCTTTTTCTAAAATATATTTGATCTCCTCACGAAAGATTTAATTTTCGACCCTTCAATTTAATTTGAGCAGTGTACTTATATTTTCTTTAAATCATCGTTTTATAACTTCTTTAAAAGTTATGTGTTAGCATGATATGTATATAATCAGGTATGTATTATTTATGTTTAATTCATTTTTCACAACAATTTTCATTTCTTGAAAACAAATGGTGATCCACTAATGCAAAAAAATGCAATGCAAAATATAAAATACAAAAATTGCTGACTCCACCTGAAGTAAGAATGTTTTGAATCAGTAAACTTAGATAATTTATCTTTGCTATAATCTAGCATTACAAATATGCAAATAAAATGGAAGGATAAATTTTACTAAACTAATTTATATTCCTTCTTAGTCCTGTTTGAACATGAAAAAAGCAGCCCTTACTATATAATAAAACAGAAGTTGGGATTTCGTATCGGCGAGGATATTTTAACTTCGCACAGCGTTACAAATGCACTGGAAAATTATATACTGCATGTGTCTATGTGTAAATTTATTTTATTATAAAATATTATTTTAAACAAAATAAATAGTGCACGATATTTTATTTTCTAGTAATATCGTAATGTCTTTTAATAAATCTTGTGTATTATTATAAAATATAATAATACACAAGATTATTAATTCTGATTGTAGATCCGTTTTTAATTTTATTCTTTTCATTAAAATAAGAATCTAATTTACTAAAGAATTGTAATCTCTTGCAGCTATTCTGAAAATTATTCTTTTACGTGACTTTTAGAAAAGAACCACTGAGAGCTAATTTTTCTTATTTTATTGTAATTTTTGCAAATGATACAGAATTTAATTAAACTTGATGAGTAGGAATTGGAATATATTTTTACAGCATCGAATGCCAGCCACTTTGAACAGTGAACCGTCGAAATTAAAAAGCAAGTATTTAAGTTTTGAACAATGAATTTTAGAACAATTTTTATATAAAAAGAAGATTTCAACAAATTAAAATTTGTTATTCAACATCAATAACGTAAAACAATTGTACATTTGTTTTGAAATTGTAGACTATTGAGTCTAGAAATAACAATTTTTCTCTTATTTATTTCTTAGGTAGCAAATACTTATTAAGAAAATGATCATAATGAAATAAATATTTTTAAATTACAAAGGGATAATTGATATTTTTCATTAATGATTTCGAAGTATATTGTTATGCAAAAACTATTTTTAAGTCATTTTTAAAACATTTTTATGCAATTATTATTCACCTGAAATTAAGAATATTTTCTTAAAAATAAATTAGGTAATAAATCAAAATTGAAACATTTATTTTGGATTAGAAATTCTTTTTTGTTTTAAAAAAAATGTAAAAATTTTACAAGAATTTTACACAAAAACAAGATGCAATAACAACATATATAATTCAAAAATTATAGATATTTCAAGAAAATTAGAAATAGAAACATACCAGCCGTTGTTAGAAAAAATGCGAAATGTATCCATAATATATCATAATGTTTAATGGCATTTTAAGACATTTAAATTTAACATATACATTGTATGTTTCAAATGATAATTTACAAAATTCTGGCATATAGAAACAAGTCACTTTTGCCATAGAACATGAAGATGAAAATATAATGTCGATACTTAAAAATCGTAAGTAATATGACAGACCCGAAGATAACAAGTAAGCAATAGTATTAACAACAAATTTAAATTAAATATTCAAAAGATCTGACATCTATTTTTTATATATGTGTTTCAATTTTTTTTAATTCATCCAACTGCTGTTGTGTTATTATAAATTTTCATACTATAAAATCTGTGTTGTATATATTATTAGGTGAATTCTTTTCTTTTAGTTAATTTATTGAAGAGACATTTGCAATGCCGATACTCTTTTTAAATATTACCATTCCCCTTCTTTTTTTGTAGAAATTTTTTTTTTAATATTTCTGAACCATTCTTTAATTTTTAAAGGTATTTTGTGCCAGCCTACATTCATTTTTTTCATAGCAGCCCTGATATCCTGTAGGAAACAATGATTGCTGCAATTATTGCTATTTTCTTACTTATGACAACATATATTCTGAAAATATCAGAATAACTTCAATGCCCAGATATTTTCCTAAATGTTTTCTTTCTTCGAAAGCCTTCCTAGTAATTTTGAACTATCTTAGTTAAAATTTATGACATAAAGGTTGGACAAGCATTAAATTTTCCAACATAAATTTTGAATAAACATCGCAAATATTTTTACTTAAATCAACTTAAATAATGTTATGCTTATATTTCACTTCAAAACAAACGATTACTCCTCATTTTAACTCAAATATGGAACTAATTTATTATAAAGTAACAATTTATTTTATTAAAGGCTTTCAAAGGATAAAGGATTTTTTTTCAATGCAATTTTTCGTTAATTTTTGAATAAATTACAATTTTAATTGTAATTATACTCAGCTATAGAATTATACAACACAGCCGTTTCTGAAGCGTTTTAGAATTTTTTTAAGTTTTTGCTATTTGTTTTTTGAAAGAAAAATGACTGAATAGATGCTTTCATAAATATGGATTTTTTTTATCTCGCTCATCTTTAAAGATTTTCTGATCGTTAATGAGCATAAAAGCTATCATAAAAAATGTGGCTCTTAGAAGAAAAAATTACTGAAAAAGAAAGTATCTTTTTTTCAGTCATTGAAGCTTTTTTCCTCTCTAAATTAAAGCACTCATTAAGAAATATCGAAAAGAATGTCTTTCAAATTGTATACGTATTTGTGATTTTTCTTAAAAATACAATAAAAGAAATTCTGTAGTTTTTACAAGGATTAATCTTCTTAGTTATAGAGTCATAACTTCAAAAGTCTGTTGACATTTTGGAAATTATTATTTAAGAATTTTATGCATTTTCTTATATACAACATTTTTTCTTAGACTAGATACTTTTTTGAGCTCTTGTTTTTGTCGTTTTGAACTCTTGTTTTTCCAATTATCCAAAATAATTTCTTTTTTTATGCAGATTTCGTCTTGAGGTCATTGACTTAAACAGAACGAAGAACATATTTTCAGACCTACACATAAATGAAAATTGATTTCTGCTGCGTATGAACTTAATGTCTTTGTAGTTTATTAGAGTTTCAGAAATTACTGAGAACATTTTTTGCAGCCATTTAACAAAAATACAGGTCATTCAAAAGCTGTTGTAAGGACCTAATAAATGACATTTCTCGCATACCCTTACAAAATTGAATTAATATTCGAGAAAACTTCACTTTTTGATGAGACGTAATATTTTATTCCACATTACAAGA
>JAPMOR010084271.1:296836-330831 GCA_026543865.1 Argiope aurantia | reverse complement strand
ATTTTTACTATCTTTCTGATTCATTAAACTCCATATCTTAACAAAAAAAAATATTCCACATCCGCTGTTCTGAATCACGATCTGAAACTACACCTAATGACCGTGATCAAAAATTTCTTGCGATTTGCTATTTTGGTCGCGTGACGGTATGTATAGTTAATGATTGGCAATAATATTTTTTGTAGGAAAGACGGTGCTAACGCAGGAGTTATTACAGAATATTTTTTTTTCCTAGGCGTCTTCCTCGTTATATCATCTCTTCTATTTCTTTAGATGTTCCAGCATTGATTGATGCGTTGGTGTCTGCTAATGCTTCCTGAAAAATATATCTTTGCTGCAGAATGTTTTTTTTTCTTTTTATATTCCGTAATTCGAATGGGAAAGTTTATCTTGTTTTGTGTTCTTTTTGTTAACTTCGAAGTTTTCCCTGGCTAAGAAAAATCAATTCACTTAAAATTTGAGATTTGTTTATCATTTCATTATCTTCACTAATGTTTAAATGGTATTTAATGATATCCTAAAGGAAATTCTATAAATGAAAGATTAATTTGTTTAAACAAAATTTTTACACACTTTTTAAATTAATATTTTTTAACAAATAAAGGAAATTTCTAGAAATGAAAAACTTAGTGTTACTATCGCGGTGTTTTTTGAATAAAATAGTATTGTAAAATGCTTTTTTTAATTTATGGTAAATGCATCTATTTATTTTATTAAAATTTACTAATCATTCGCTTTATACTCTAAAAATACATAAAAAATTATCAACGGCGCAGTCTCTACTCATTTAAATTTTAACTAAATTTTGTAGTATATTCACAAATCTATGGATAAAGTCTAATATTAATTAATAAGACATTTAAAAAATGATCTAAAGTTTCAAAATTTAAAAAATATTATTTGAAAAATGTAATTTTGTTAGTTTAATAATGAAGAAATTGCTTTATTTGCAAAGTAAAAACAATTCTGTTAATGTTCTAAAGGAAAATTTTTAATATCAAATTTCGTAAAACTGAAAGAAAGATCTTCCTAAATAGAGAGGGGGTGAGGGAGGGAAAGAGAGGGAGGGAAGTGTCTAAAATAATATAATAAAATTATTAAATAGTCTAAGATATTAAAGGGAAAAATTTCCTTGACTAAAAATATAATGATCGGTTGATTTAAGAGTAACATATATAACAATTAAACAAACCAGGAATTAGTGCTTAAATAGCCCATTTCTATTAAAAGAAATAAAGTTCGAAAGTATTTGGAGCTAAAAAACATTGGCTAGTTTCACAATTCTGTTAGCATTAATTAGTATATCGTGAGCATGTTTTCGTAGTTTTATAACCTTATTAATGAAATTTATATTCTTATTATATAACGTTTCTTCTTTATTATATAACGATTGAAATATTGCTTATACTCATTCAAGAAGTACTAATCTCTTTAAAGAAAATAAAATTGCTCTAAAATGACGTTTACTTAGATTTAATAATTTCCGTGCATTAAAATAAAGGATGAATTTATTTTAAAGTAATCTTTATTAACAAATTTTACTCCATATTTTTTCTTTTCTTTTTTTTTCTTTCACATTATACGAATTAAATCGAAGAAAATCATATAAAGAATAGTAAATATTCTATCCTTAATCTAGAAATGGAATTAAAAGAATTGAACAAAATTGCATTTTAAACATTCCTTATTAGAAATAATTTTCATTACCTTCATCGCAATTAAACCGTAAAAATATAAGATTTCTTTTATAAAAAAAATATTTAATTTCTTTGCAAAATGCATGTAGTTAAGAAAAATTTAATTGTTTTCTATGAATATTTCATCTAATTTTAATAAGAAAAGTGAAGATAGGTTCATTTAATTAAATTCTAGTTTCTGAATATAGTTTCTGCTTCATATAATCTTTTGCTGTAAATAAAAAAGAAGAAATAAGTTCAAGGAAATAAATTTTTTCCTATTTCTTCTATCAACTGAAAGTAAGATTTTCAAAGTGCATCCTTTGTTAATTCCTAGATTTTATTTTTTGGTAAAGAATTTCGAATCGCTTAATGAAATCTTATAAACCAATTTATTGTTTTAAGGATCAAAATGCAGAACTACTTTGAGATAATATAAAAGATAAAATGAAAAAAAAATTAAGGAATACGGCGATATGAGTTTCACAATAAAATCTGTTAAGAATTTGAGTTTTCTCATATTTCTTACTGTGAAAAAAAGGATTTTTTAAGAAAATTTGTTGGGTATTTATTTTTTGTGTACATTAATTAATAGAATAATTATCAATTATAACTATTACCAATCTATGTTAATTACATTAATTATTTAATAGTCAATTAATAAAATTTTCTTACTCAAAGGCTATTTTTGAAAATTGTGTTTACTCTCTTCACTAGTACAAATGATGAACTAATTTAATAAAACTTTTTATAACTTAATTTAATTTTATATTAAGTTCTACAATGTGAAAATATTTAATTTTTTTTTTCGGTGAAGCGTTTAATCATAATTTTAATATCATAAAATATCTCACGAATACATTTTTAAATATGCTCAATTAAGTGTTTCAGATCATAATTTTTTTTCTTATGAAAAGACACAAAAAGAGTATTTTAATATAAAGTTTTTAAATATTGTGGGGAACAAAGTTAAGGTTAATTGTAAAAAATTCATTCTACTATCCTATTTTAAATTTATAAATGTTCTTTACTGTCAGTGAAACTGTTTCTATAGTGATGATTTTGACCAAAATTTTTATCAAGCATTTCTCAGCCATTTTATGCTCATATAGCCGTTGACTTAGTAGTACTGTTCCACGTACCACCACCGCCCAATTATATAATTGCTAACATCTGCATATAAATGTTCAGTAATGGCAATATTATGCTAACACATTTATATTTTTACTAGTTATGTAAAAATGGTTTTTATTGATAATTATATACATTTAATTATGTGTATATAATTTATCGAAGAGCAAATTGAGACTGATCACCGGTTCGTTTATACTATAGCCCTTCGGAATGCGAAACCGTAGAACCAAACAATAGTTAGTTAAAAATAAAAAATAAGAAAATGCAAAAAATGGTTAAAAAGGGAAAAGTTAACAGAAATTAAAAATAAAATAGTAAAAAATAAAATATAAACATAAGAATTGTACAGATTGTAAAAAAAAATAATATATATAATTATTGATAAATATTCATCTAACAGTTATTTAGTCAACAATTTTTCAAGAATCGAGAAGGCGCAGTTGCTTTCAAATTAATATTTCAATAAAATTCTGAATTCCATTTCCATTCAGCAAGAATGCCATTGTTCACTTTGATTACTTTAAAATTCTCACTCTTTGTTAATGTATGGAATTGTTTTCCTGTATGAATATTTACTATCTTCACCAAAAAAATATGGCCTAATGAGGCTTAAAAGTCTCATGACGAATGAAAATTTGGTTAAATTAAAACTTTCTTTGAATCCTTTTGATACTGACATCATCGAATAAGTTTTTCCACCATATATCTTTTGGGGAATCTCTGCCATCTAATTTGCAAAGAGTTCCTCATTTTCATCTTATCTACAATTTGAATTCAAATTCACGATTTATTGAAATAAATATCAATGATAATTGAATCATATTTGAATAAATATGAAATTTTGATTCATGGAAATCCATTAAATACTTGACTTATCTATGTATTCGAAGTAATTATAATATTGAATTGTAATTGTTATGAATGGTTTATTTTTTGCTAACAACTATCGAAATTCGATAAATCGATGCACGTATGGCACTCGGACAAAACCGTTAAGCGGTTAATATTTCTTTTTATCAGATAGTCTTGAAGGACATAAGAACTGATCTTGAATCTGATGTAATTTTGGCATCCTTTATCTGATTATTATTAGTGTATTTAACAATGTTCTAGAAACTCTTATAATTTTGGCATCGTTTATCTTATTATTAATAAAGTATTCAACAAAGTTCTAGAAATTTATATAATTTTGGCATCTTACTCTATATCTCCTAAATAATAATTTATTTACTCTACATCCCTTGGGAAAATGTTTTACATTCATGCATTCAATTCTTGGCTCTTAAATAGGCTGATTTTTGTAGAGGGAACTAACTTTATAAAAACACACACACACAAATACCTAGTTGCTACCTTTACTCTTTTCAGATATGTCCTAAAGATTGATTTTTTTTTTCTTAAATGAATCCATATTTTCTTTATAGTCTATTTATGTTAAGTGGATTTAATTTTTCATAGAGCTTGGTTCAATTTTTGAAAATTTATTTTTTGTTTGTTCACTGAGAATTTGTTTATAATGGAAACTTGGATACATAAAATGGAAATAGAATTCTGACTTAAAATTAAATGTATAGAAATGATATATAATGATTTTTGCGCATAAATCCAAACACGGCAGCTGCGTTTAATGAACAGAACTGTAACAATATGAATAATTCCTTTTTCGCCAAAAAGACAACTTAGTATTCCTTTCACTCAATTTTCTTGCGAAATTTCATGTAACATTATAAGAACTACCTCACTAACTGTATGAAGTTTGTAAAATAATCTCTTCTAATCCTTAAGAAATGCCTCAAAGCGATATGATGCTAAAACCTACGAAACTATTCACATTCAGGCGCCCAGGGGCCTCCTAACACAAGCATTTCACCCTTATTTTATGACTAAGCGACCTACTTCGAATCAGTATTTCAATTTGAAGCTAGGACATGCAAGAACTATTTCACCTTTTGATGGGGAGATTATTCTGAAGTAAATAACATCTTTCAGTACCTTTTTCTTGCTACCTTATATTGCTTGTAAAAGTCCCAATTCTTCAAGCAGAAACAACTCGCAGGCAAAGTGAATTCGTTATTGAAAGTCAGAGTAGAGGTCGGAAAACATCGATTCCGAGGATTTCCGCTGCTATCGATTACGGATCTTTATTTTAAAATGTACTGGTCGGAATTTCTCCAAACGATTTCTTTTGTGTTTTCTAGTCGGTTGTGAAAAGAATCCGGTAACTTTATGCTTACAATAGCAGCTGCAAAAAATTTATTAAAGTATTCGATTAAAAAATAATTCATGCAACATTTGCAGATAAATAATTTGTGGTTAAATGGAATCAAAATTTGTCATATATAACAAATATGGTATAATATATAATAAAAGTAGCAAGCATTAAAATATTTTTTAGTTTTTTATACAATTTCAATGAAAATCCAACAGCAATAATCAGAATAAGCAATAAAATTATGCTACCATAAAAAATGTTAATGTTTCATTTTATTTTAGCTCAAGTCAAGAGCTTTAATCCTTTTCTAATCGTTCTCGATTATTATTTTCTTAGCTAACTCTGGGAAACAAATTTCACATTTTGTTTTGACATTTTATGGGGAAAATTTTGAAATATTCTTTTTCAATTTTAAAAAGGCGGTTCAGTTCAATATAATAATGGCTGTATCATTATATAATCTGTAGATATATATTTTAGAAATACAAATCAGACGTTTCTGGAAATAAGTTACCTGAAAACTTAAGAGATTTTCAATAAAAAAAAACTGTCGAAATCAGTGTTTATTTTAGATTATAACTGTTATAACTGATAACATTATGTAACATTTTTATTTTATTGATTATAAATTATGAGACACTTCAATAAACATCATGTTTGAAAGCATTAGTTACTGTCAGTTTAATTTAGTAAAATTGTTGATATTTGATGAAAGATCTTCCCTTCTTTAAACTGGCTTCATAATATCTTAAAATAAAAGATATTATTGACTTTAGATAAAACTTTTTTGTTTTATTTTAAAAATTTAAAAAAAATTTATAAATTACATCAAAATATGAATATATGAAATATACAGTTTTAACATAAAATGCACAGAATTAATTGTATTGCTTGTTTATCAATTTATTTTCATTAGTTTATTATTGTCACTATCAAATAACTTTTTTTCCAAATACCAAATGACAATATTCGGTAATCTTCAAATTTAAATATTTCAGCTTAAAGTAATTTTTGATTTTTTTTTCCTTTCTAACAAATATTCATGAGAAGGGTTCTTTGGAGTCCGCCATTATTAAAGTGTTACTCTATCGGAAAACTATACAATTATTGATCAAATAGGAAGAACATGAATTAAAATTTCGTGCTTAGATTCCTGAACGTTTTTTGCTGTTTAATAATATAAAATGTATTGAGAGCTAAAAATAGCCGATAACTTATTTCTATAGAAAATAATGAATTAAAGAATGTAGAAGATATTTATGAACAACCACTTACTATTAGAGATTGCGAGAAACCTTTAAATATTCTCAATGAATGATGGCAAATATTCTTTATTTGAGTGCAAAAAATAATTATTATTATCAATATAAATTGTGGAATTATTAATAAAGTAAATTATCGCGAGTATGAAAGAAATATGCTGACAATCAATTTTACTTTAAAAGAAATAATTTTATTAGATAGCAGACGATTTCTTCTGCTATCCAGGATTCTCTTAGTGTTTCTAAACTGATTGAAAGAAAAACAATTCTCAAGTCATCCATAGTCCTTAAGCACTTCTAATGTGATAATTATTTTATTTATCGTTATTGGTAAGTTTCTGGGAATTTCAAGATAACCTCTGCAACAAAAAAATACCATAACTCTCATTTATCCATCAACCTATCAATTTTTTGCTTTTTTATTATTTTAGCTAATTTCCTAAAACAAAAATTATTTAAAAGTAATCCACTGTTCTTTTTATTTCTACCTGATAATATTAATGTGCCGTTAAAATAAGACTATTTACTGTAATCCAACTATTATAGTAAATATTTACATATTTCCCTTAAGATTATAAAAATGTGTGATTTTATAGACAAGAAAAAAATTATTATTATTGAAACATATTCGAATTCAAAAAGAATTGCTACAAAGATATTCATGAAATCCTAATACGAAACTATACGACTTTACACAAATATACGTTTGTAATCTTTCCTCAAACTATAGATAAATCCATATATTTTTAACAATATATATATTCTTTCAAAAATTGTGCATTTTGGTAGTATCAAATTAAGCATAGATACAACACATTTCCAATAAGAACAAAGATAGTATAAGGCATCAATCTGAGCTGAGAGACCATGTAGTAAATACACCTCAAATACGAAAAAATTTTAATTTGGAACAATATCAAATCAATTTCTAATTTAATTCAATCAAATCAAGTCGGTTCATTCAACAATTTAAGGCAATTTATAAATAATTACCGTTTAAAAATTTCCTTACTGCATGCGTTTTGCAATATAAATACAATAAATTAATTTATAACAAGAAAATTAGCGTTGTAATTAGAATAAATTTGGCAGTGTCTTATGAATTCTATAACTTTTATTGAAAAAATAATCTATAAACTACACAATGAACCTTTTTTTGTGTGTAAAATCACTTATTATGGAAAAATCATTTACCATTTTAAAAAAATCACAGAATTAATGATTTATTTCTTACTTAATATGAAGCCAAACTGTTTCAAAGAATGATGGACATTTTGCCTTCCACAATTCATTGCATTCCCTCTTATACCTTTTATGCAAATGTACCCAAAAATTAATTAATGCTTTTACAACTATGGACTTTTTATCACAACAAAAAAGCGAAATATTTACGCCATTTGGGAAATAGAATATCCAGTTTTGAATAATGATTCTGTCAGAGTGATTAATATTTAACGCTTTAGTGCTCTCGACCTTCAAATAAATATTTTGCCTCATGTAATCGTTTGGTAGACCATGGCTCCGTTAATGGATATAACGATCATTTTTCTGCAAAGGATAATTAATTTTGTATTCTCTTGCAACAGTAGACGAACTCGAAAGGACTTCAGGCGGAGTAAAATCAGTCTTCGAAACAAAAAGTGGAGCAAAAGAGCAAAGAATAAAAACTTTGGTTGAAAAAAGTTTGAGCTATTTGTCAAATAAATCATTGGTATAAAAATTATGCAGATATTAATGTTACTTAATTAAATTTTATATGGTTTTTTGGTATTGTTTTAGTTTTAGCTTTAATAACTCAGATATTTCGTCACAAATTAATTCCAAATGGAATTCGCATAATGAAAACAGAAAGCTTGACCTAAAAACTTTTTTTTCTTTCTGTTTAGCATAAAGAAGAAAATCATTTTGACTAAAATAATTCTTAGAAACTAGAGTATTTCTATGCTGTGAATAAGAATGGAAATAGATACATAGCTAGGACGAACTCCATTATTTCAGAAAGATTTTTCTCTTGTTGAAATAGCTATAATTAATCTTTTGGGTTTTATAGTAAAACAAAGTTACAAAAAGGGAAAATTAATCTAAAGTAGCATTACAATTTGTTTTACAAAACGGAAAATGAAACTAATTAATACAATGATTTTATAGTTAACAAGGAAGCTTCGACCCCTGTTTGCTTAGCTCGGCAACTTCGATGTTGCCTGGAATTATGCATGTCTTCATGTTAGAAGGAAACAAACTGTTTTAAAAAAGCTCATGAACAAAAAAGCGGCAATTAGTTTAAAATAATTATTTTAGCATTAGTTAAACTTTAAAAGAAATCGTTTCGTAATTTTATTTTTTATGGTAATTATATCAAATTAAAACGTAAAATTTCAAAAAAACAAAAAATAAAATAGAAAATTTCTTAAAACCGATATATCTTCATTTGCATTTTTTCAATATCACTAGATGCCCTATTATTATTAAAAAACAAAACCGGTAAACACGTGTATTGCTCAGGTGTATTCACAAGATTACCAGTCGAACGATAAAAAAATTTCCGTTACTCGTAAACAGAAAAACAAAACAAAAAAAGAAAGGTGTTTATTTGTGTTGTCACAAACGATGTGTCTAAAAGTAGAATTAACAAATAATGTTAAACTCATTTGCTGATAATCTGATGTTAATTAAAGCTTTACTTTTCCTTATTTAACACTGCATCATCGTCAAGTGCATTATAAATGCTTACTAAAGAAAAATAAAGATTTTCTTTAAATATTTCGAAAATATTGATCAAACAAACCAAGTTTTATCGGTGAAGTTATTCGCTATCTCCCAATCACAAAGTGAATAAAACACAATGTTTACAATTTTTTATATAATAGATATAAATTTAATAGCTTCAAGAAATAATTTCCGTGTAATCTCTCTTAATATCAATAATCTTAATAGTATCATTAGCTTCCAGAGAAATTTTTAAGCAGATATTTTAATTAATTTTAACATTTCCATCAGCGCGTAGTTAAAAATTAAATCATTTTACTTTAAATAGAATCGGGATTTTTGGCGTTCATTTTTTTCGATTAGGTGTGACATACATTTAATATAAAAATAAAATCTTGTTAAACTAAGAAATTGCGATTTTAAAAAAACCCTGCAATTTCTATAAGGTACGAAATTACAAATGATGCTAACATAACCAAAATTTCTGATTTCTGGAAAAGAATGTGTTATATCTCTTTTTTATTAATGCACTTTTATTTTGGAACATTATATCAGTGATATAACTATTATTATTCTCGCACTGGCTTTGAAAATGTCTGCCACCTTTACATATGTACTTCAATATTAAATCATGAAACTTTAAGACTTTTTTTATATAACTATTAATGGCTTTCCAAAGCATAATTTCCCTAGCCTGTTTAGTAAACTATTTGTAAGTTTTTTTTTTGGGGGGGGATAAAATGGATTTTTGATTTTTATGATTACAGTATATTACTACAACCAAACAGCAAATCTAATGCTTTAACTTTGGAATTCTTATTACAATAGCTTAACGTAAAAAAATTGAAAAAGTAATCTCATTCCTTATACTATGAATTATTGGATAACTTATTTTAAATTTAAATAATAATATAGACAAAGTTATTAACTTTTCATTAAAAATATTTTTTTTATATTTAAAATTCCATTTTAGTTTATAAAAACCAAGTTTTAATACATAACTTACGTTTGGAGCAAAATTAAAAATGGTTTTGGGGCCCTTAAATCAAATGAAATCAAATCGGAACCATTTCAGTAAAAACTAATAATTTTTTCAGAATTTCACTCATTGAATTTGCAGAACAAGATATTGAAAATAACATTTTTGAAATATAATATAATTATATAATATAAATATAATAGATTATAAGCATTTTTTTAAATCATAAATGCATAAAAAAGAATTTAATTAAAGTTATAAGCTTAAAAGTTAATTATGTAAATAGGTATAACATGTTTATTAAATAAGCAAATAGTTAAGTAATTAAGTTTAAAAAATAAGTGAAACTTTAAAAAAAATGTGTAAAAATTAACAATTAAAAACCTTGATTATAAATTTTATGAAATTAACAAAGAATAGTTCTAGCTTTAAAAAATGTTATTTGGGATTACTTAAACCTTCAATTAATCAATACGAATGTTTAAAACATTGAACCTTTACTCTTTCCTTGCTTTTTATTCGAATACTCTTCTTTTTTGCACAATCGTATTAAAAACATATTCATGAAACGGAAAGATGCTTGTTCATATTTCTGTTCAAACCTTTTCAATTTTTCCCCCTTTTCGAACTTTATTATTGCTCTTTTATTATTTACGATAATCAAAAGGATCGTTTACTTTTCAATGTAAAGAAAATATTTTTCTCTTTTTTCAAAAAGGTCCAATTATTTAATTATCAAAAATACTATTTGTAGAAAAATTATTTAATTCCTTCGCATTTCTAAGGAAAAAAAAAATTTGATAAAATTGTGATAAAAATTTTAATTATTTATTTCTTTTGTCGCTTCTGAATTAATTCAATACGAGTTTTATAATTAATGGAATTGTTTCATTTGAAGTAGATAAGAAAGCAAACGATAAGTAATTTCTGGCGAGATTTATAATTCATTAAATTAAAATAGTTAACATTTCAGTTAAAATGAGTAGCAAAATGATAAAAAATAAATATAAATAAGACAAGTATGTATTTATCAATCGTTTCTTTTAGAATTTTGAAATTGCTGTTTTAACATCATTTTTATTTCACGGAATTCGGTATTATATTCAAAGCATAAATTACTTTTCTCTGAAGTTAACATTTTTGAAGAAAAAAAAATCTTAATAATCAGATTAAATTCAATGTCTGTTTATTTATAAATTGTTGTAGTTCTTTAAATAAGCCCGAATTCTGAATGGAATTAATGTGAAAAATCGTTAAAACGTATTCTACATTTGTATTCATATCATCAAAAGAAAGCATAAAATTTTTGCTTGAGCACAAAATTCTTTAAAAATTTGTCAGTTTGTCTTCAATTTACTTCAAAAAATTTCTCCTTAATTTAATTAACTTTGATTTTAAAATTCTGAAACAGAAATGTTAAGACATTTCTGATAAGACTCAAAGCATTTTAAATTAAATTGACGCGCTTTGTTGATTCTAATTAATTTCATTGGAAAAATTATTTCAAAGAAATTCATCAATTCGAACAATAAAAAAATATTATCAAAGATTAACTTTTTTTACATTTTTATTTCATTTGCTTCACAATTGTAATAATAGAATTGTGTGATCGGTTTTTCCTTTATTTCTATGAGTGATAGATTTCTGGAATTTTTTTAACACTTATATTTTTGGACGACAATGCATTATTTTTATATTTTCAGATATATTATTAATTGATTTTAAACTTAATTACGATTTTATTCTTTGTCGGAGTGTTTCCTAATGGTGTATTCGAGAAAAAAAAATCTTTGATTTTTAGAGCATAAATTATTTTTAAAATATTATTTTAATTTTATTTTTTTGTCTTCAATTTCTTTAAAAATGATCAGGAATAAAGTAGAATTTATTTACTAATTTAAGAACCATTAATTACCAGACTTAAACATTGCGATATTATTTTTTAAATGAAATATTTATACAAAATACACAAAATCATTCAAAAATTTAATTTTTAATTATCATATTAATTTAATTTTGATTAGATTCATGGCAACAACTGATGATTATTTTGAGACAAATTTCATTCCAGAATTTCACCCCATTTATAAGATTCAATGATAAATAATTAACTAGCAAGTAGAACATAATTAAAATGTAAATAAGTTTTAAGAATCTAAATAAATATGAGGTTATAGATATCAATTTCATAAATCCTGTATCGTGATATTTGTTGAGGAATGAAAATATGGCGAAAGTTGTGCCGGCTGATGGGTAGGCCTATTTATCTGATCATTATTCATCATTAAAAGATTTGTCCCAAATTAGCTCTCATGTTTTTGTTTTCAAACTAAAATGTAATATATATATTGTTACGAAATTTTCTTTACCGGGGTTCGTTTGGATAGTGGGAGTGATATGGTGTGTGGAACGATCAATCAGCAGGCAGAAGTAGAATAAAAACAACGACGTTTATTTACACGAAGACACACAGGACAGCACAAAAGCGTCAACTATATACAGCACAGAAGACGATTATCTTCTCCCGAGACGTGTAGCATACAACAGCATACAACCAGAATCTACTGCAGACAGTAGCGCACATCTCAGTTCAGCACGAGCTTGACTCAGTCGCTTCTACTTCTCCGACTCTGGCTCGGATTACTGACTTGACTTCTCTGGCAGTGCAGCTCCTTTTATAGGTCTCAGGAGGCGGGGCTAGAAGCCTCTCAACCAATCAGGAACGTTCGAGGCGTATCTCGGTTCCTACTGGACGGATCGGGAAAATTCTCGAAGTTTCGGGTATAATCTATTTTGGTGCCAAAGTCGCCAAATTGGTCGCCAATTCGCCAAATGGTCGCCAAGTTTGTCGCCAAGCTCTGGGACCCCCGACACGACGCCCAGACTCTGTTCCATAGAGATGACTGTAAAACATTCTTTCCAATGATGGAACCAACTATGCCGGGAAGCCGAATTGCAGGTTTGTAACAATATATATGATATATGTTACCGAATTTTATTTTTTGTATTTGAATTTTTTGCGGCTTAAAATTTTAGAAACAAAATTGAATTCCTCATTAAAAAACTAAATCCGCAAATAATTCGATAAATGGAATGCAGTTGAAATAAACAATTTCAGTACTATTACGATGAAATTTTGTCATTTATTATCCTTCAGGTTGTTTTTAAATCAATAAATTCTTGAGCTATCTTACTAAGAATCCCTTGAACAACATATTTATCCGACGGAAATTACATTTTATCGCATAGGCGAATCATCTTTCTTTTAACATTACACCTTGTTTTAATGTCAACAAATGATTCATGCAAAATGTACAAATTTGAAGCGACTAGTAATTCAATTTCTGTAATCGGTCGATGTAAACATGATCATTTTTAAAGACTCAGAAATAGCAGCTGCCTCTTTAACTTAAAGCCGGAAGCTTTCTTCCTATTGGCTGGAGGCGGAATAAACGAAATTTGAATCCAACGAATGAATAAACGGAGCTGTCACGCGACTTAACGCTTCATTTTTTTTCTTCCTCCTCGAATCCCTAAAGGTACAACGGTGTAAAGCTGAAACAAAATATCAGGAAAAGGCTGAGTATTGATTTTCGATTACAGTGTCTTCGAGGAATTTGGAACGGAGATTTTCCTGCTCTCCAAATCTCTTTTTGGGATACTTTAATCTTATGTCTTCTAATCTGTTGAAGATAGGATGTTAATGGTTGATAATAAAGGATATAATTTTAATAAGTTATCAGGAATCTGAATTCATAACTATCCTTTCAAGATATATTTAGTGAACTTATTAATAATTTATACATAGAATAACATTGATTTTTGGGATAAGGAATGTGCAAATATTTGCAGATAATGGCCGATTTTAAATTTCTCCCACTTAGATCGAAACTTTTATAAACTTTTTTATTTGCTTAACTTGTTGTATTTTAAATTTTGTTTTTAAACTGTACTTTTTACTTATAAATGAATATTTGGTGCATTTTTCTCATAAAATTTATGACAAAAAATAAATTGTGAATGTTTTTCCCATTTTAAACAGGTGATATATGAGAACACCGTTAAGTTTTTATTTGACTTTGCGAATTTACGTCATTCTTGAAGCATAACTACTTCCTTACATTAATTACCATTTAAATATGGATGGTGTATATGATTTGCAATAAATTATCACCTGGTATACACAAGCGCGATGTACATCTCACGTTAAGAATTTTAGTTTTAAGCGGAATTTTTGTATCTATACTTAAACCATTTAACAACTAATTTCACTTTTCCACCTTACAGAACCAATGGCTATAATTGTTATTAATGTGGAAGGATAAGAAAAATTATCACATATAATTGAAATATATCATGTATCTTTTTCCTAAATCTCAAAACAAAGGAAATACTTTAATAATTTATTTAACTGGATTACCGTTGTGTGTGATTTTTTAATATTTAAAAATAAGTTATATAAAATTGGATATATAGATATTTTACTTATTCCTAACAAATCTCTTTTAGTGACTAGTTGGTGGATAAACATAACCAATGGGGATATTGGTTATGTTTAATTTCAATTAAATCGTTTAAATATAGATTTTAATATAGCTTCATATTCAGAGAAATGTCAAATTGTAAAATATTAAAACCATATAATTTTAATAGCCTTATATATGTTCTTTACATTGTGTACTTAAATCTTTCTAATGGAGAAGAAACCCACTGACACCATAACGCTAATAAAAACATAAATATCGGTTCATTTATCTCATAAATTTCGCAATATTATAAATTCACTTTTTTTTATCTTAAACTTGGGAACTAAACAGAATCTTTCTTTTGTTTATAACAGTGGTAGAAAATCAAGCGATAAAATTGGATTTTCACAATTTGAGTTTTACTTTAACAATGATATATATTGGTGTAAATGTGCTTAATATTTTTTTTCGAAATTAATATACTGAAAAATAATTATATGACGGAAGATTTAGTATCATTGAAAATACATTTTTTAAAATTTTTTGTAACGTTGTAAAATTTATTTTTGTGCAATAATATTTTTGAAAATTATTAAGGAAAAAATTGCTAGAAGTCAGCTTAATTTCTAACCAATTAATATTCAAATTGAATTTCTAAAAATATCGGTCCGAAATATACATTCCGACTCTGCGAAATATATATGCCCAACTTTGATAGTTGTTGCTCAAAAGGTCTTGCCTAAGAGCACACCACAAAATATTTCTTTATTATTATTAGAAATTATTTTTTATTTCAGGATGACATCTTTAAAATTAAGAAATAGCTACCTTTGTTTGCTTTTAATATATTATTTTTCAGAGAACTATGCAAAAACATGGGGAGAAATTTTGTAAGAATATCGCAATATAAGAAACTTATTGTTTTAATAGTTTCAAAATGAAATACTAAATATTGTGATTTTTAAATTAAATCTGGATTTTAAGAAGATTGCATGATGATTACTTCTTTAGATATAACTCAATTCTTATTAGTTTAATGGACATTGTAAAATACAAGCTCTAAATAACATCCATCGTAATAATTTTTATAGAATTTCATACCTTAAGTGACATATTTCACATTTTATTTTTATTTCACAAATGAATATATTAATCTCTCTATATAAAAGAAAGGAATTTAGAAATAATATTTATAATATTTTTGAATTTAATTTTTAATTAAAAGCAATTTAATAAAATGCTTTATTAATAAAACGTTTAATTAAAAATTAAAATAAAAATTAATTAATTTAAACTAATGCTTTATTAATAAAAACTCCTTTTTTAAGTTAAAAACATTTAAAAATAGGATTTTTTTTAATCAGTTATTAAATGATTCAATTTTAATTTAACAAGAACAAATTTGGTGCAAGAATGAAACACTGCTCAGTGTTGGGTTTTTATTTCCACATTCAGTTTGATCATTGTAATTTTTATTCGACTCTTTTCTTACGTGTTACTATGGAAAATGTACAAATATTTTTGTTTAATAATTCTATTTTGTTAAATTTCCTTTATTTATTTTATTGTAATTCTTTTTATTTTTTAATTATATAAACTACGTATAAAACATGTTATATGAAACTTATTTTGTAACAAACGAGATGTTTATATTGTCAATAATTATACATTTTGTATTACTGTATAATTTTCTAGCAAGGCATGATATTTTTCATGATAATATTTCAAAACAAATAAAATATTAAAAATCAATTATTAAACATAAAAAGTATTTTTCAAGTTAAAAGCTTATATTTACTTAAGCCAAAAAAAATTGCGTCTGCCAAAAGTAATTTTGGTGACAACGCTTAGCTTTCCATTTTCTTGAAGCCTGAAGCAAAGTTCAATACTTTAGATATTCTTTAATGATGGATATTTATGTTGCTTTTAGTGTGTTCGAAAAAAGCAGGAAAAACGTTATCTCCCCAAACTGCATTTGATTGCACCTTCCGGCAGTTTAAAAAATAATCGGAAATGACAGGCTTTAAATTTTCGAAGGAAAAGAATATAAGTCATTCTCGAATAAAAAAAATAATCGAAAAAAGGTTTATTCTTTTCCTGATCTCATTGATATTTTTTAGACAATCTCCGTACCTTTCTGACAACATTAATTGAGTCCTATGAAACAAATTTATGCCTAAGATTTTTAGTTAATAAACACACGCAGTAAAGATTTATTGTGTAATGAATTTTTTTAAAGTGACCTTTTTTCGTGACAAAATCATCTGATTACGAACGTTGCAGACAGCCGTGGTGTTCTTATGGTAAAATTTCAGATTTTAGTCATGATTACAATTGGAATCTTTTGTAATTCTGATGCATGAAAGTTTGAAGTCCTGAGACTTGAGGCACTCGAATTTCTCTTTTACAGGTAATAGTAATTATCTACCCTCTGGAAAACAAATAAAAGCATTTCGAATAGTTAGAGCTGATGATGTTATGAGCAACTGATATTATTTCCAGCAATGTTAATTTCATTGTTGGAAAGGGAGATTTGCATATATTCTTTGTGGGTGATGATTTGATGCTAGATCAATCCTCCTTGAAATTAGTGATCATTTGGATGCAAAAACTATGCTTTTGGAAAATACAAGAATTTTGGCCTTATCTTTGTAAAAACTCGAACTGTGAGACTCTCTTGTAAAATATCTTGTGAGAGTATAAATATGTCTCGGGAGAGTATAAATAACTTGCTTTTCGACATTGGATTCTCATTTTAGACTGCTGATTGCAGAACATGCTTCCGAATTCTTTTCGTTGAGAACTATTTCTTCTTCTATTCAGTTATTTGCCATCTGTTTGCATTGTTAGTGTCTACCAATGCAGTTTTTTATGTGCGTTTTAGCTGTGTTTCGTCACCTGTGTTCACTTATGTTCCTTACAGGAATATTCACAGAATAAAGAGACATCATCCAATACCCATCTTCCCAAGTATAATTTATGTAACAATATACAAAAATGAAGTCTGTTTATCCAAATGTTATTTAGTGGATTTTTACAACATAATGGTTTCGACTCTTCCTTTCTTCAGAGGAAGCTATTCTGATGAAGAGCACGCCCCTTTGGTATTCAATCACTCAAAATTAACAAAGTGGGAGGGGGCGGGTATATATTAACAAGGATATTCGTGTAATAGCCACACTTTGCTTGAATTGCCCTTTAAGAACTTCAATATTCAAATATTTAAAAATCTTGTTTCAGAGTTTAAACAATCATACGTTTGAGTAGTAAAAAGAACTTTTATACTGGAATATTCGAATCATTATTCGTTATCATCATTTAAGCACAATAATAGCTTGTAACTAGATTTACAACCAGAAGTTAAATCTAAAAGGAAGAAAAGCTGCCGAGAAACCAGTATGAGTGGTCCCCTTGAAACTTTCTCGTATACTCAGTAATAAATATATACTTCTGTATTATTAATAGCTCGACATTTTTTAATAATAATTACGTAACAGCCTATTAGCGTGTGATCTTTGGTGCATTATCTTGATAATTAACCTATGAGATGAGGTAGACGAACAACAGAACAGTGATTTTTATTTTTGACACATTTTTCTGACCAGTTGAAACCAAAATATAACACAGACCTAATATTTGTCATCGCATAATCTCTAACCAAATTTCATATATTTCAAGCATTTCATTTTTTAAGTTGTTTATATGCTGGTGAAACTACAAATCGACAGATGTTTAACCTCTTAATAGATTTGATTTCAAATTTGTTAGGTATCTACACTTTAGACGGTAAATCTGTGTACTAAATTTTATTCATCTAGCTTTCAACTCCCCCCAAAAATTTCTATCCCCTCCCTGTTTATCCACATAAAATTTTAGATCTTCAATAAGATCGCAAATACCAATCATGGAATATTTTTAAACAATTTTTACGAAATTTTACGTACAAATATGTATTTTGGATTCCTTTTTACCAACTGTTTGTAACCAATAAAAATCTACAGATGTAAAGATTACATAACGAATTATATCGATTTCACTTATTGAAATGCGTTTATTAATTATTGCATTTGCTTGCATGCGAGAATACAGACAGACAAATGATCAACCCTTTGTCATATTTGATTCAACATTTGACAAGTATCTATATTTCAAATCCTAAAACTGTGTATCAAGTTTTATCGACCGATCATGTTGCATTTTGTTGTTATCGAATTCAGTTATGATTTAACGGTGAAGCAGAAAGATCCTATTGATGGATTTTGTTGAAAATATGACAGAAATATAAAAATTTTGCCGTAAGTCTGTGGACAAATCGGACAAAATTCATCATCAATGCTAGCTTAATTTTTTAAAGTTACGTTTACAGAGAAATAAACTGACATAATTTTTTAAAAAAAGTTTTTCTGACTCAGACCTGTCTGAAATACGAAGATTCATAAAAAAATATCAAGGTAGATTTTTTTTTAAAAACCATTACACTATTTTCTCTCTGCATATTGCATATACGAGATAATAATAATAAAAAATGTGTTAAACACATTTTTATTATTTACGATTGGTTTTATACTAATAATATTGTTACGGATTCCAATGCTACTACTAAGTCCGTAAAAGTCACCGGGTTCGCTTGTAGTGGGTGTAGATACGAAAACATAATCAGTAGGCCCCATTGGAAAACAACAAAGACGTTTATTTAACACGAAGACAGGACTGTACAAAGACGACGAGTTCACAGGCGACAAATATTTGCAGCCAAGACGAAAAGAAGATAACACTACAGCAAACACTAGCCCACAAGTAGTAATCGACCACAGCACACAAAGCGGCCAGGCAGAATCCAGCAGAAAAGGGGATACTCGGAGCTTCGCTCTACGGTTTCTCCAAACGGCTGAAATTCTTCACTGTTTCCTCGCTCTAACTGTATTCAACTGCCGACTCACTGCCAAACGACTGGCTACTCTACACAGAACTTGATGCTGCTTCCACAATAGACAACAGGACTCGGCACACAGCTCAGTTCAGCAATAGTTTGGGCTCCACACGATACTGGCTCTTCACCGGACTATTCCGCCGTTGTTTCATTACCCTCTTGACGACTCGCTACTTATCTACGACTCCAACTTCGATTCATTCCAGTTTGAGACTGCCGGCCTTTTATAGTTCCCGGGAAGCGGCCGAGAAATTTCGGGACCAGTCAGACGTATCTTGGTTAATATTGGATGGATCGCTTAAATTCTCGAAGTTTCCAGTAATATCTATTTTGTCATCAAAGTCGCCAAATTCGTCGCGAAATCGCCAAGTTTTTGAGTTCACTAAGTTTGCTCTGAGATTACTGACGCGGCACCCGATCAGCACCCACAGATCTGATCGTAAAACGGCTTTTACAGTGATTCAACTAACCGTTCTGGGAAACAACTTTACAGGCTTGTAACAATATACTAGCGCAATAAAAAAGAAAATTTTATTTTTTTAAATGATTGAAATATTACCTATGCTAAATTCCAGAAATAGTGATGTCATTTAATTTCAGCCATGTTGCTTCTTACGGAGAAATAAATAGTTTGTTTTTAAAATGGGACTGACTGACAGCAATTTTTAAGCTTCTAGAGAAATTCTATTATGGATTTTGCGATAGTTTCAGGCTATGTTGAATACACTTTCCGATACATTCCTTTGCCAAGAATGTGACTTTATAAATATAGAATAGGTATTAACGAATTTGCAAATTTAAAATATGTCTTAATAAATAATTCATACATCTTGAATGACGTAATCTTTAAAGTTGATACCGCTGAGATAAATCAAATAGGCAACTAAGAAGTTAAGCTATGCAAGAACGAAATAAGTTGAAATTTATTCTTGTAAAATGGATAGAAAACTTTATGAGCTCTTTATTTTAAATGCAAATGAGATGTTCAAATGAAATTGTTTTCAAATTTAAGTTTCTGTTTCATTTCTATCTAGAAATTTGGATTCTATGATTTTATTTTACATGGTAAATCGCTAATAGAATGATATGAACTACGATAAAACTGAATCAAAAATAGTATTCTTTCATCTATTATATGATTCAAAATAATCAAAGAATTGATAAAATCTTTGAATTTATTGAAAAATATTAGTACGGATATAATTGATTTAAATTTGAATTTGTTAAATTTGATATGAAACTAGATTTATTTTTAAAAATCTCTAGGTCTAAAATCGCAACTTAATGAGCAATTTAAGCATAATTTGAAATGAATCTAGAATGGAGTAGTATAAAAAACAGAAATAATAAACTTTTTTTTATTAGTGCAGTTTAAATCTACAGAAGGAATGCTGTAAATATGCACTAAAAATTGAAATTTCAATTTAACTTTCGTAGAAATATTTAGAGCATATATCTTAACATCTTAATGCTATTATTCTTAGTGTGCTGAAATCTCGGGAATTATTTGGAGGAAAGTTCATTTTTTTTTATTGAAACGTAATTTAATAGCATGTACCTGAATGCTGTCAGAGTTGTATAATATTGAGTTGTATAAAAATTTAGAAAAAATTTCAATACATTAAATGTTATTTTCATCATATAATGTAGTAGATAATAATTGGAAAATGAATATATCGAACCAAAAAGTACTTAATTTGAATAACCGGATAATGTCACTTCTACAATAATGACTTTAAAATGTAATATATACATTTTTTAGCTCCATTTTCTGTTGAAAATGAAATTTTATGAATTGAACTATCTTCTGATAAGGTTTTTATTTAAGTTTTGTTATTTATATATAAAATAGAAAAATACTTCTTTAAATTTCGATTGATCGCAACATTTTAGACCTTCCAGTGGCAATTTTCTTTTTTTGGGGGGGGGGGGAATCATTTCTTTCAGGCTGCATGTATATAAATACGTCAATATACAAACGAGTAGACGTAGATATATGTAATTTGTTATAAAATCATTATGGCAATTTTTGGCCCAATATCAAATTTGGTATACGACATTCGCAAAATGGTACATGAATTGATAAGCTCTTTTGCGTTGTGAACACATGGATTAAAAACTGCAATAAGGCTGAAAGATGAAATTCGTGATGATATTGATGTTTCTTCACCCCATGGTATTTACTTGATCAATAAAACTGTAGATTTGTATTGAATTTTGAACCAAACTGATGAAAGGAAGAAAAGAATTTGCTACAAATTGCATACAGAGAACTAAACATAAAACGATATAAATTGTAGAAGTATATGAGCAGATCGTGGCAGAATACTTTTTTTGCTGTTCTTAATCCAAACAATAAAGTTATTCCGAAACTTATAATATGTATATTCCTTAAACATCAAAACAATAAAACTATTTTATAAATTAACGAAATTTTTAAAAGAAATAACAATTTTTTCCTTATCAATTAAGTTGTTTTATATTATATCCTCTCTTTCTGCCTACAGAAAAAAATTGATCGGCTAGGAGAGTAAAATAGATTAAGATCATGATATGGAAGACCTGTTTTAATAGTTTTGACCATCGACTGAAGTCATTGAATTTTTAAGATGTCAGTATCGCCTATATGTAGTATTAAATACCTGTCATATATATTGTTACGAATTTCTCTGCCGGCGTTCGTTTGGATAGTGGAAGTGATATGGTGTGTAGAACGTTCAATCAGCAGACGGTAGTAGAAAATAAAACAACGTTTATTTACACGAAGACACACAGGACAGCACAAAAGCGACAACTATATACAGCACAGAAGACAATTATCTTCACCCGAGACGTGTAGCATACAGCAGCATACAACCAGAACCTACTGCAAACAGTAGCGCACAGCTCAGTTCAGCACGAGCTTGACTCAGTCGCTTCCGACTACTCCGTCTTCTCCTTCTCCGACTCTGTCTCGGATTACTGACTTGCTCCGTCCACTCTGACTACTGGCTTTACTCGCCTGCTCTGGCAGCTGTGGACCCTTTTATAGGTCTCAGGAGGCGGGGCTAGAAGCCTCTCAACCAATCAGGAACGTTCGAGGCGTATCTCGGTTCCTACTGGAAGGATCGGGAAAATTCTCGAAGTTTCGGGTATTATCTATTTTGGCACCAAAGTCGCCAAATACGTCGCCAAGTTGCCAAATGGTCGCCAAGCTCTGGGACCTCCGACGCGCTAGTCCCCTTCAGATGACTGTAAAACTTTCTTTCTATTGATGGAACAAACTATGCTGGGAAGCCGAATTGCAGGTTTGTAACAATATATAATATTATTTACTTACCTATGTATTAGTATTATGTTATCTAAGTAGTAGTTTTATCTAAAATAATCGTCATAATCTGATTTTGTTCGCTAGACTAAATGAATGATTGAACATCATAGCTTCAATAACCATCGACAAAGAATTCCGAAAATTTAACGGATGTCAAACGTTTACTTTGAATAAAATTAGTAAAAAAATTTTGAAAAAAGTACCTTTGCCTATAAAAAAACCAGTCGATTGATAAAAGATTAAAATCTTTGCATTTTCACCAATTTTGTAACAAATTAATTTGTTTAAATAAAGTTAACCAGCTAACTAGTTATGACGAGTTTATTCAATGAAAATTATATTTATGATTGTTTAACCCTTTGGGTACATTTGGCGTATCAGGTCGTCATGCAATTGTCTTAATTTATTGTAATACCAAGTGCCTTAAGTTATGTCAGTATTCTATTGGGAATATATATCATATAATGTGAACTAAATGAAATTTTACATATTTACTGCTTTACAAATTAAATTTGTCCCAACGTAAGAATTTTGCAAATAATTGTGTACCCAAAGGGTTAATTATTATATTTATCATTAATTATTTATCATATTTATATAATAAGTTATAACAATTTAGATATCCATTTTCCAAAGAGGCCGAAACAGTTAACTGGTTAAACTACATTTAAAATCTTGAAATTCTGCTGTTAATCAATTTTTCTTGCATTTCATATCATTTAATTTTATAACAAATTGAAGAGCAGTATCATCATCACAGGAATCATCCCTAAGAATTTTTTTTTTTTTGTATTTTAGAATAAAATTTAACATTTTATTTTTAAATATTCTTTTTCTATTGTGATAATTTAATATAAATTACAAAAAGACAAGATTAATTTTTTTCCAAAACTTTACCGTCCAGTAAATCACATTTTGCCAGCATTAAAATTGTCTCACAGTTCATATTATTGAAAAAGTGAAATAATCAAAATGCATGCCACTTTAGAATTGATTGGTTTTATGCGCTTGTAAATCAAATGAAATCTCCCAAATAACTTTCTGTTTCGCTAAACAACAAGGATTGTAAGCGGATATCAGCATTAGATCTCACTATTTGATTGAAACTTTAGATATTTGAAATGAAACGAAAGATTATTCTTTTCTCGTGGGCAGATGATAGAATTTTCTGTGTTTCGGAGGGAAAATTCTCCACACGTATCATGTTAGGAGGGAATAAAACATTATTTGGGCTCTCAAAAGTCGGAAAAGTTCTGTTTCCGGACATAATCGCCAGGATCTCGAAGATCATTACTCTTGTGTGTTTGAATCGAAAAGAATAGTTTTCAAATAACTTTTACTGGAAAACAAAGTGGTCGCCATATCGTATTTTCCCGAATTCACTGAAGTGAAATGAATATTGATAGTTTCACGGAGAATGAAATACTTGGCAAAGATTCTTTTCTTTATAAATTTTGAAAAAAAAAAATGAGGAAACTACATGACATAGAAAACGAAAAAATTTAGTCACTTGTTCGTCTTCTTTGAAAAATGTTTTATGAACAATGATTTTTTTGTGTGTGTATAATCTTGGAAATATGAAACTTTTTTAAAAAAACCGGTTTTAGCCGGTTTTTCAATTTTTGTAGAAAAATAGAATAGTGAAAAATGCTTTATTTAATTTATTTAAAATAACTAAAAAATAAAACAATATCAAAGTCAAAAAAATATATAAAAAAACAAGGATTACATATACATATTACATACACAAAATAACGAAAACTCAAACAGAATTTGAAATATTTTTTTTATTATTTTCACTAATTTTAATGTCTTCTAAGAAAATAGGATTTTAAAAAACAAAATATCCACTGAACGATGGCTAAGTCTTGTTCTTATTTTGGACATATTATTGCCTGAAATAGCAGGTTTCATGGCATCAAATAACAAATCTAAGTTTTTTGTTCTTTTATTCGATGCCTCAAATAATGAAATTTCAGCTTTCAGTGTCTTTGGATTTGTAAGTTTTCCTTCAGGGTCTTCAAGAAATTTATGAATTGATTTTTCTATGGCTTCTTTAAAAAAATCATTACTCTGACGAGTAATTTCTTCGATTTCCTCTTCATCAGAATCGGTTTCCACATAATAACTAGGAAATATTCTAGACAATATCTTTTCAGATACTTTAATAATTTCGGTTTTTGAAGCTAAAGAACGTAGACTAGATTTCTTCGCAGAACTAGAAATGTTTTGTGGATTTTGCAAATGCAGCAAAAGAGTTGCTGATTCTACTTTTCTTTCTTGAATTCGTTCTACTAAAGCATATAACTTCAAACTTGTGTTAAAAACAGTGTTTAAATTATTTACTTCATTTAGCAGAAATTCAAATATACCTTCATTTGCTAATAAATTGGCATCTCGTAGCCCTAAGCTTTCAACTGCTACACAAATCGACCCCAACCGATAAAATTCAATTTTTTTTTAAGGAACAGGAGAGGAATACCTAGGCGTTCCGGAAAACCGATTTTCTTAATTTAAAAACCGGTTTCCAAATGTGACAAATTTACTTTAAAAAACCGGCGTTTTAAAACCGGGTTTGAAAAACCATCAAACCCTATTTTATACCCTTTTTTATTTCATAAAGGAAAAACGAGAAAGAAAAATAAATGATATTTAAAATTATTTAATACAATTATAAATTTTTCAAATGGCATAAATATCAATGGTTTACATTTTAACAAAAATAGAAAGAAAACAGTTAATCCTTTGTATCCGGATGATCACTCTCGCACACCATTCAAGACTAATTTTAACAGAAAAAAAATATCAACCGAATGTTAAAAAGATGTAGAATCATTTTTTCAGGGAAATTCAAATGAAAATAATTGTATGCATTTATTTTTTGATGTAATAACAAAGTCAATGAATTAAGTGAATAATTATGCATCGAATTACTTTTTTCAAAACAAATTGTATAAGTGCTCTGTATAATTTATTGAATCCCAGGTCAATAATCATATCGTTGAATAATGTGAGTTATCGTTGTGCTGTGAGTTATTGAAATCGATACCAGTAACTAGAATTGATGAAATGGGAATATTTAAAACTGTTAGCATGTTCACTACTGCAGCTCAAATCTGATATTGGATCTGCTAATCTAAGTATATTGCTTCTTTGTAGTCTCTTAATTGTAGTAGAAAAGGAGTCATCTAATTACGTGGATCGGCACAGTTAGAAAGCATATGAGGCAAGTGACAATGAACGTGATAATAGAATAGAATAGAATTATTTACTTTTACACTATTACCTTATGCTACCATCAGTAGTGATTGCTATGATGCAACGGCGACGAAATGTGATGCGAGTACTATAAGAACTAATAGCGAGACTACTTAAGCATAGTAAATATAGGCACGTATATTCTGAACGGCTATTACATTTGCTTGAGAACCCAATTATCAGATTAGAAAGCATACGAACCGATTCCGATTAGAAAGCTATACGTTCAGATGTCAAATGAAATGATTAACTCAAAGTAATGATGTAATACTTCGCTTCATATAGTAAATAACGAGAAAGGTTACAGGTCTGGAAATGAAAGAAAGTTATTTAATAATATAAATGCGGAGATACGGAAAGAAGTATCCTTTTACGAAAATATAAACAGGAGTTAAGCATTAACTTGAGAAATTAAGAATTTTACAAACAAAATTTAGATAAAGATTTTTCTATCAATTACAATACTAGTCGCCTTCGATGACCAGTCGATTCGTTGGATTAAATTATATCTAAAACATTAAATTCTTTGAAAGCTGTTCTTAATATTGCCTTATAAAAAATGAACTTTGGATCTTGATTGACTTATAACTCAAGTTATTTTAGAAATCTGCTCTTTTTATTGATCTATGCATTTCTTTAATTTTCTAGTTATACCGTTATGCATCAATTATTAGTCCACGAGAAGCATTTTAGATATGGGAATAAGAAGCTTCTGTCATGATGGTTGGTTCTCCCAGTGTTTGTGGGTGGTGAAGTGGTGTGTGTATGCTTAACACCAACCGATGACGGAACATATCTCATATGCTGTTGTCGAGTATGGCATTTAAATGGAAAAAAATGATATAATAATGTCAAAATCTAACGTAATTTGCAATTCATTAACTAAACAAAATTAAATAAATTGTTTTAAAGAAATTCTCTGAAGTGCACATGCCCACCCTCAAGTTTTGACGAATTTTGTAGTTCTTAGTCATTCGATTTAATCTAGTCAGTGCCAACACACGCTCTTACATACATATACACGCACATTCATCTTTATTATTAATAGATATTTTTTTTTATTTTGGAAAGTTTCTTTGTCTTCGAATCTGAGCAAATTGTTTTAAAACTTCCATAGATTCAATAAGATCTAATCTATTTTTGAATAATTTATTTTTTAAACATTTTTATTTTTCATATTGAAAGAGAAAACTAAGTAGGTCTTATAAATCTTGTTTACTTTTTAATAATCTTGTTTTATAATCTTGTTTACTTGTTTTTTTAAGTCTCTTGAGTGATGTTATATTCTTTTATACTTCTATTACCATAATAAAATCCGCAACGAATCCTTATGCATTTGTATTTATATTATATGAGTTATAGTACCCAATCAAAACGATATTTCCCTTTTATTGCCATTTATTACACAATAAGCCATTTTAAAATACTTTATGTAACCATTCTTACTTTGATTGTAATAGTGTTTTCCCCATTATATCGTTTTATAAACATATACTACAAATAAATATAATATAAATAAACATAATATAATATATACTGTGGTGGTATGTGGATTATTATGATCTGTGCAGGAAGCAACAGGACGAATGTTGTAGGAAACATTTCTTTAATAATCACATTCACACACTAAACAATTACAAAGACAAGACATTTACGCGCGCGCTTCACAGTTCAGCGTCACATCTCCTTCTCATTACAATCGCAATGCATTATGGGATTACATATGGGATGGCTTAATCAGGTATCGCCATCTAGTATCCAAAAGAGAAGATAAGTGCAACTGCTACAATACTATAAATAAATTCGGATGCACACTTCTTTTAGATATTGTTTATCAATTTAAATTTATGAATAATAAAATAGGTTTTTACATCTTAATTAATATCCATTTTTGCATATAGTTGACCGAAAAATAGTGAAATTAATGTTTAAATTGCTTATTTTTTTATACATTTTATGAACTTTAGTAATATAATTTGGCAAATTAATAGTTTATATATTTTGATGTATTAAGTTAAAGATATTTTGAACAGAAAATACTATCAAATAAATACAGCCACTTTTTTCTTTTAAATAACTGATTTAATGAAATGAATTGTTATATAGTATTACTTTTACATGTTTTTATTATGCGAACATCGGAAATAAGTTTTAATGCTTTGGAATATTACAATATAAAAATTCAAGACTGTCATTTATAGGAAAATAAATCAGGTAAAATATACGTTTGGGAATGATCTTCGTATAAGTTTTCACTTGCAGCATTGTAGCCAGCGTTATATATTCCGATAAATTTTTACTATACGCAAATATTGAAAATCCGAAGGCTCTCTTCTCAGCTATTGATTTTCAATATACTTATGAGATGATAAAGTACGCTTTGACTTTCCTGTTAGTATACATTTCTAGCATGGCAGAAAATATAAAAAGCTAATACATATTTGGTGTAAAATTTTTGAAAATTTTATATAATTAATGACTTAATAGATTTCTAATACATTTGTATAAATATACGTCCTTATTAAACTGAAAAAAAAGGATACGGGAGAAATAAGGTTTGGTTTTATTTAAACGTCCGTTCTTATCTTTTATCTTTTGAAAACTTCTCTAATAATAGTGTGTGTGTGTGTGTGTGTGTGTGTGTGTGTGTGTGTGTGTGTGTGTGTGTGTGTGTGTGTGTGTGTGTGTGTGTGTGTGTGTGTGTGTGAGTGAGTGCAATCGAAAGAACCGATTTTATATTAATATTATAAAAATAAAATTATATCTTTTTAATTTAATTTCAAGTAAAGTTTTGTCTGATTTTTTTTAATATTGTAAGTATATTTTGCTGTATTATATTTCACTTTTGGAAAGAAACTATTTTTTTCACTGTGTAAATATTTCTCCTTGATTTTTCTCTCATTGTTAATGATGAATAACTGTAATTAAGACTTATTTTTCAATAATGGGTAGATTTCTATTTTAAGAATGCTTTTAATATAATTTTTGGACTTTTGTTTTCTTTACAATTAAGGTTTAGCTTTACATGAAATGAAGAAAATTTTAAAAAATACATTAATATTTAAATATTGCTGTTCTTTAATGAATATAATTTGATGTATAAAAAATCCATTATCTTTCTTATAGTGTGCAATTTGTTTTCTATTGGAATGGATTTTTTATTAAATAATCATTTGAGCTATTTCACAAATTCCAAAAATTATTCTGCAATACAGATAAAACGCCAATGCTGATATATATTTCTTTCTGTTCTTGTATTGTAAATAAAAATATTTAGTTTCGGATATAAAATTTATATATTAATCGAAATTTATATTATTTGGTTTTATCAAATTTAAATTTCAATGGTACGGTAAAATAACAGATAATTAGAACAATGCAATGTATAATATACAGAACTGTGTAATTGCTTTTAAAATAATACAAGTTGTATATCCATCAAAATATTATCAAAATTTAAAAATTCTTTGCTGCGCAAGCCATTAAGAATAATGCTACATAATATATTTAAGTGAAAATTTCAGCAGTCATTAATCCTGTCGAAACAGCTCTCTGCTAATGGCTTCCAGGGAACAATGAACTAGAATAACTGAAGTAACTGATTTGAAAAATGATATTTTTTAAGATATTTTTTCAATGTGATATTTTTTCAGCAAACTGAAGATTACTTATTTTTAACTTTTTATACTGATATTTATATTTCCAAAATTCGCAAATGAAATTAATCCATGTGACATAAAAAACGTTATACATAAAAATGTGATGTAGAAAAAAAATAAAGAATTCAGTTATTGTCTTTTCAAAAAATAAAAACTGGACAAAGTCGCTGTTTATTCTAAGCACACATTGTTGCATTTTATCTACAAATCAACTGATAGTTCTTTACTCTCCTTGACTACAAGCACTTCTTAAATATTCTCAAAAGGATAACTACTTTCTTTCCACTAGCAAGTATACTATAATACATTAATATTTTTTTGGAAAACAAACACATCTCAATGCTATAAAAGGAAAGAAAAAAACTGTTTACAAAAAGTATTCTACAGAACTTCTAGCTCGAGTTAAAATTAACCTCAAAATTGTTCACAAAAGACGGTCGCAAACCTACAGTTTATAAATAAAAAAGTAAATAATATTATCCTAACAGCATTAACCTAGTTTTCTTCTGACAAGAAAGAACTGTTTTGAGTAATTTTTGATGAGAAAAATTAAAAGTAAATTATTAAAGGCAATAAATTTGAATAAATTGCAATTCTAACTTCAATTAAAATTTTGTCTTCTTATTCTTGTCTATATAATCGACGATTCATTTATGTTGTCAGGAACCATTATTGTTAGATAATAAAAGAATGAGTTTGCTTAAAATTTATACAGAACATATAATTTTATCAAAAGTCTTTGAAAAAATTTAAAGACTGCGTAAGCAATACAGAAACTAATAACTTTTAAACACTTTTAATTAACTTCACTTATTTCATGTTTGTAAATATGAAACTTTTTAATAGAATTTTTTACTTACTGCATGATGTGTTAGCGTTTTGAAAACTGAATATTTGCGTGTAGTCGATGGCATAGACTATGTTTTCAGAAATTATTTATTAACTAATTTCGCTAATTTCAGAAGTCTAGATAGTATCAAAAGATGCGAAAAACATAAAAATTAAATTTCTGTTTAATAAATTAAATGTGTAAATAAAAAATATTTTAAAATTTTAATTATAAAATGTATTACATTATACCATACATTTACAAATATAAGTCAACCGTTCTAGCTCACTGTTCACTAAAGCATTATTAGATTAATTTCTTTGTACTAGATAAACCATCACAAAACAGATTTAATGATAAAATGAAATTTATTAAAATGCAATAAAACATTTCATATCTAGTTCTTTCTCTAAAAATGATACACACGAATAATTTTAAACGAATCTTCGAATTCTCTCTTATTATGACATGGATTGAAGTGGAGAAAAACCTATTCAATATTCTTTTTTTTTGGCAACAATAAAAAAAAATGATTTTTTTATAAAACAGTATTTGTAAATATCGCCTCTATCTAAAAATAATCCATTCAATAGTCAGGAAATTCTAACTAAAATATTAAAGAGCATTTAAATTTTTTAAAAAAAAATTTAAAGCATTAAACTGCATTGTTGAAACATTGCTTGCTTTTTTTTTCATTCTTACGGCAACCACATATTTCAATAATTACCCTGACAAGATGGAATACTTTCTTTTTGAATCTCTTTTCCGAAAACAGTCTTCTAAAGAATTACTGTAAAAAAGATTGTCCATTAGCCAAAGAAAATTTCTTCATGTTTGTCTTGTATTGCTGCGAAGCCATCTGTCATTCCACGAACAATAAGGCTGAGGAGGTTTTCTTGTTTATTTTCCCTCCTTTTTTTATTCCCAAGTTCTTCCATTTCATGTTCTTGGATGTTTGGATTCTATATGCTAAGGATAACATTATTTTGCTTTTAACAGTATGAGAAATATTGTATCAGTGCGGTTGGTTTTGTTAATGGATTGCGAATGTTGAATCTATTAGCATCTGTTTGAGATTCTTTTACACTAAGTTACATATTTATTATTGGATAATCTCTACCAATAATAATGGAGAGGGCATGTGTCATTTGGTCCTCTGCAAACTGGATTATTTATCCAATGATACTAAATTTGGGATATATAGATTTTGGGGAGTGAAAATAGAAACCTCGAAGCAATTTTTTTTTAAAGTTTTAATTAATTAAAATTCATATGAAAGTTTACTTTCTTAGATTGCGAATGTTGTATCTATTAGCATTTGTTTGAGACTTGTTAAAACATTGTGAGAATGTTAATAGATGGTAATGTTAATAGATGGCGAATGATGAATCTATTAACTTACCTGTATAAAACCAAGTATTTCGAAAATTAAAAATGTGATCATATAATTAAAATAAAACTCCAAGCATTCCGAAAATTAAATTACTTGTATATAACCAAAAATGATAATATATTGCGAATATTGAATCTATTAGCATCTGTTTGAGATTCTTTTACACTTGATTACAGCTTTCCATTTGATAATGTCTATCAGCAATAATAGAGAATGTCTATTGCGTTGTCACGTGTCTATTGGTTTTCTGAAGGCTAGAATATTTGTCCGGGAATGCTAAATTTCGGAGAAAGTTTGAAAAATGAAAATATGAAGCGATTTTTTTTCAAGTTTCAATTAATTAAAATTCAGATGAGACTTTGTTTCTTTTTTTGATTTTAGAAATTATTATTACATAAAAAGTAATTTTGGTAGCATGATAAAGTATGGCACATATTGAAAGTGACACTGGTACATTTTTAGGGTAAAAGTCCATGCAGATTGCAACGAATTTGATTTTGCAGAAAATTATAAATTCCACTTTTATGAGTCAAAATAATTGTATTGATGCCTATACAATTGTAATCTGTCCTTGAAATAGATTTATTATGTATAAGTCATCTGACCAACATTTAATTTCTTATTATATTTATAAAAAAACAATTCAACAATAAAATGAATTTAATTGTTGTTTCTTGCCACCATTTTTTTAATTTAAAGTGAATTGTATGAAGATTGCGAAAGGATAATCCTGACGTGATTCATCAGTAACGAAATAATAATGTCAGTATGTTAGGCTTTTAAAAATTTCTTTTAATTAATGTTAAAAATACATATATAGCCTTTATTCAAAACACATGTATATTTGTTCGATACATATATATATGCATATATACAGGGTGTCTCAAAAGCTTGACAGCGGCTTATATTCCTTAAATTTCGATCATAGACATAAGCTGTAAATTATAAATTCGTGTAAAAAAAGGTGCAAAATGTTATGAAATTGATTAAAATTTTCAGGGGATAAAACTTTAAAAAATACAACATTTAAATTTTTATACGGACCAAGTATAAAAAAAATCCCAATGAGTAAAATATACTCTAATGGGGTCATGTACAAAGTTACAGAATTTTATCATGAAAACTCTCAAAGATATGTTAAAAGAAAGTTGGTGAAGGGTCAATCACAAATTAAAATGCAAATGTTAACAGATTCAGTCCAGATGACGCGACGCAGGAATGCATCATAAGAAAACGAAATATGCTTCATATCTTTAGTTTTAAATACAAATTTTAAAATCTATGCTTCCTGAAAATTACTTTAAAATTTTATATCATGGAATACAGAATATAACTTAAAAATAGCATAGTCAATGAACTTGTAAAAAAACTTATGTAATCTTTCCTTTAAATTATATAATCTTTAATTTAAGTTATTATTTCTACACATTCTTAATACTTTTGAACCAATTAATAGCAAAATTATTATATATATATTCAATCATTACTTTCTTTGTTAATTTGTGTACGACCCCTAAATCATGAACATCCGACATTATTTTTCCTCTTTGCGAACTCCTATATAGGCATCGAAAAGTTGTTTAAGCAATTACGTAGTTTCATATGTTTGAGACTTTTTGCTGAAATTTTTGTACAAGACCTTATTAGAGGATGGGGCATTTCATAACATTTTATACCTTTTTTTTATACTACTTTGTAATTTACAGTATATGTTTGTAATCAATATTTAAGGAATAAAAGCCGCGGTCACGATTTTTGAGACACCCTGTATATATATATATATATATATATATATAATATAATATAATATAACCGTTATTCTATATAATATAATTGTCCATATATATATATATATTTCTGAAGGCACACATATCTAAATAATTCCTTATTTAATGTATTATGTTTCATAAATTATTGAAATTTTTTTTCCTTAAAATGTCGCGATTCATGTAGTCTAGCTTATCCTTTCCTTTTACTCAAATTAACTTTTTATTACACCCTATATAATACCAAAATTAATAATTTTAATATAAAAGGTCTTTATAGAGAGTGAACGACCTTGTCCATGAATAATTTAATTGATGATTGACATTTTTAAGAATCAATTAATAAATCCTCGAACCCAAAAAAGATATAATTTTACTTTACCTATTTCAAGGAGTTCAAAATATAATCATATTG
>JAPMOR010084271.1:266831-296826 GCA_026543865.1 Argiope aurantia | reverse complement strand
AATCCAAACTCTTTTCATCTTAACGAATATTTCAAAAATATCCTACTTCTAATTTGTGTTAATTTTTTTGTGTACTTAGTAATTTATTTAAATTATTCACAAGACATTTTTAAAAAGTCAAAACGAAACTTTTATCAGATATTTAAAAACGTACTCTCAGCTTAAAGTACACATCATAACTTGCATTATTATTCTTTTAGAGTTCCAAAACGTGTATCTGTTACCATTCTTTTACATATATAATAAAATAAATGTGATTATGTACAAATGCTACAAACTATACATTTTCGCCATATTTTATAATTTTACTTTCATAAAGCGAAGAACGTGAGACAAACTTGTGCAAAGTTCAATGAAATTTATAATATGTTTCATAAGAACGTCACACCAAAGATGGTTCACAAGGTTTTTCGCCTTTGATTTTAATTTTAGGAGTATAACTCAAGATCAGAGATACTCACGAAAACTGACGTGATAAAGTTATGAAATTAATCGCGTCAAACCCTCATTACACATTTTTAAAAATGTAGAGATGTTAAATACCACGGTACTTTTCCGTTAGCCGGGCGCAAATGTCGCCAATTGTAAACCAAACGCGAATTTGGCGTAAGCAATTTGTCAGAATTCTACATTATTTGGCGATTTTTTGCTTGCGCCCGGCTAACGGAAAGCTTTCATGGCCCATTCTAGCATTCATGGCCAGTTGAAGAAGCTGGGGTCATAAGCACATTTTATATTTGGATTCCTCGTGAACTGAAAGAGGTTCGTTCCGGGAGGTGCTTAAAAATTTCCGATATGCTCATTAAACGTGAAAGGCAATTTTTGAGTGGTTGTGCGAATTTATTTGTGTATAATAATGTAAAGGTCAAATGAGTTTGGCCTCCAGTTTTATGGTTCACCTGAAATGACATCGGAACCAGGTTTTCATCAAAATAAAGTCATGCTATCGGTTCGTTGAGATTTTAACATAATCACTGCCACGAAATCACGCTTTGTATTCGGATCGTAAAACATGTTAAAGATATAAAGATGTTAAAGAATCAATATGTTAAGGATGTCATGTTTTCGAGACAATACAAAGAATCAAACAATAAATTTGAAATTTGTACTCGTCAGTATAGTATTTTAGGTCAATTAAGTCAGGAACGTTTAGTCGCAAAGAAATAGTGTCTCGCCATAAAAATACGTACCTGATACAACTTCGATCACCTCATCAAGGTATCCGATTAGGTTGTAAAGATGCTTTTTCCAGAAAAATTCGATTTTTTTTTTTTTTTTTTTATGATTTGAAAATAAAGTCTAAACAACTTCGTAGATTCTAAAACAGAAGTGAAGTTAGTCTAAACTTCGTAGATTCTAAAACTGAAGTGAAGTTAGTCTAAACTTCGTAGATTCTAAAACTGAAGTGAAGTTAGTCTAAACTTCATAGATTCTAAAACAGAAGTGGAGTTAACAATAATGCACAACAAATAAAAATGAAATCGGAAGCACTGGCATTTTTAACCGAAATGAGTGATTTATTTCATTTTTATCGTAAAATTCTCCAAAATAATATTTCATATGTTTATATTAACTAGCTACCTACCCAGCCGTAGTTTGCTTATTTTTGGCATTTTTGTGAAAAGCGTGAAAGTACATTTGTGTCCAGCGCATATAGATGAACTAATTTATAAGTAAAATAGCTAAATGCATTTTCTGAAGAATGAATATTTCAATGTGATTGATTCACGGAAAACATGATATCTGAAAATCATTTCAATAAAAGTTCATGAAATTTTGTATGCATGTATTCAAACACTTTGCGGGTGTGATAGACACCAGAATTTTAAGATAGCTTCATGTAGACATGGTTTGCAGACACTTTAAGTTCAAACATAGACAAATTTTGACAAAAAACGTCAAAGGCAACTTAAAATGCTCATAATTTTTTTTCATTTTTAAAAATAATTTCTATCTTGGGGACTTTTTTATTTTATGTAGTTTGAACAATATATAGGGAAAAAAATTAAATATTTCTATTATATTTTAACTTGAAATGTTTTTCCTGATATTGAAATCTTTGCTAAATTTTCATCAAATAAGCAGTTTCTCTTCTAATAGTAACCTTTCAAGTCTGTTTAGCTATTTGATACAATAAAATATATTTGTGTATCATTTTAAAAAAAAATCGTCTGCGAACCTAATCGGATACCTTAAAAATCATTGGAATTTTGATAGTGGAATGGTAATAATCGTCTTTCATTGCGCCAAAACATATTTACTTCATTCGGACTCTTTAAACTTTTTTTGAGTAGTAAACAGTTCAATTATGAATGAAGCTGTAAACCTGCAATTCGATCAGTTCCTCGACAGTGATGACAAATTATTCTAAGAACAAGGCATTATGGAGCTCAACGGGAGATGACATAAGGTTATTGAACAAAGTAACCAGCTTATTATTGATTGATAATTTTTCCTTAAATAGATAAAGGAAAAGTATAAAAAATGCGGTGTGACTTTTCCGATAGCCTAATATTTTATCGATATTGAAGTAAGTTATGTTATTTTAGTCAGCAACGTTCATTGTACAGACTGGACAAAAGTAAAGAAATTTAATATTTCTGCTTCATAAAATTTGGAAAGCTGTCATGAATGAAAATATATGAGCTAATATAGGTGATATAGTGGATTTCCAATGATTTTTTTTTTTTTACGTATCAAGTAAAAGTGAAATGAAAAATGGTATCTGCGAATTACCTGTATCATCTGTCTGGTCAATGACATCAGTCATAGTGTATTTAGAGGAGAATAAATGTATCTAATTAATAAAAAAAGCTAAATAGAAACAATAAAAAAGATTTTTTAATTAATTTAATTAAAAAAGGAAGTATAATTTCTATCACTTGTCCATATTTCAAATATATATAAAGATGAATGTTTGCTTGTATAAATTAGTACAAAATTTTTCATATTTTGCATGATCTTGATGCATTTTAGAGTAGGAAAAGTATAAAATTAGGCATAGGGAGGGAAGATGCCACTGTTAATTTTTAAAAGAGAAAAATATTAAATTATAAGTTCATGAAAGTTTGATTAATTTTTAATTATTTTTAGCTATATCTTGAAGAAATAGTATCATGTAAATGCATTAAATTAAAACTCAAAAAACTTCTTTTCTATATAGTATTTTCTATTATTTTAAGACCTGTTTTAATTTTATTCGGCATATAATGTGTAATAATGTTTTTAATGTGTTGATAAAATTAAAACTGACAGCATTGTTTGATTAAATCATTTAATCACATCTTTGCCATGTTAAGATGAGAGTCCTTTTTTTGGGTATAAATTCTGAAGCCAGATCTTCATTTCGGCGTATATACACTTTCTAATTTAGTCGAGTTGTAATTTAATGTTAATTAGTTATATTAAATTCATATTTTTCAGTAACTAGTAAAGTCAATTTTCTTAGCAATTAATATGGTTACCAAAGTCAACGATTCTTAAACAATTTCAAGCGGAATTGGCACTGCATTATTGCTTTTGTTTTAGAAATAAAAAATTTACTAAGCATGCCAAATCATAACGATTTATTATTCTGATTTTTATATTTTTAAATAGAACGAATTGTTGATGCCTCAGATTGATACATCGATATCTATCGTTTTGTATATATATCCATATTTGTACAATTCAAAATGAAAATAAATCTAAAACGATCGTTTAAATCGTTAAATCTAAAAAAAGTCTATTCTTGGCGATTAAAATAGTAGCCAAGGGAAGTTATTCTTAAACATTTCTATGCGTAAATTACGTTGTGTTATTGCATTTTTTTAGAAATAAAATATTTACTAACCATGCCAAATCATTTATTATTCTGCGATTTTTATATTTTTGAATAGATCGAATTGTTGACGCCTCAGATCGATATCTATAGATTTGAATTGTATATACCAATATATATACAATTGAAAATGAAAAAAAAATCTAAAAAAAATCGTTTATTATGAGATTTTCTAATTTAACCATTAATATTATATTTTGTTGAATATGCTGATATAAGCAGAAGTACAAAAAGCTCATGAAAATTTCTATAGAGCTTTTGGAAATAGCTTTATAAGTTACATTGTGGAATGATATTTTCTGTTAGATGCAGCCGACACATATGATAGAGTATATAGCACCGTGAATTGATGATGGACTTGACAAGAAGATAAAACGAATCTTTCATTTGTCTTCTTCACATTCTCAAAAGATGTCTTTGTACTAGCACAAAGGAAGTGAATAAGATTCTTGCCTTAAAATTAAGTTCACATTCCACTCACTTAACCTAGATTTTAAAGAATCTTTAACGCATATTTTGAATTATCTTGGATCATGTGATATAAATACCATTCAGACTTTATATTTATTTAGCAAATGTGTAATATTTTGTTATACATTACCTTTTAAAATAATAGCAGTTGCATTCTATATGGCAGAAAGTGAGTTTAAAAGAATATATTACAAACCTCGACGTAATTATTTTTTGCTCTGAAATAGATAATGTACTTGATTTGTCAAATAAACTAACCATTTTTAAGAAATGATATCCGGATACACTTATATCAAAGTATTCAATTCATGGTGTTTCGGCGTTTAATCACTTAATAAAAAAAATGACATTTTAAACAGCAAGAAACACTAAATGCCCATATGTGAGTGTCAAAAATAGGGGATATTTCCCTAATGAAGTATTTTTGCACTGTTCGTGAACACATACCCTGTGCTCCTATTTGCAAAAAATTGAAGTTTTTACACAAGAAAAATCGGGAAATCGTTTTCTTGAATAGTTATCCATTTATTCAAATCGAGGCACTCCTTATTTTTATACGATTTCGATAAGCAATTTCATATCACGGCTATGAATATTTTTTAAAGAGAATAAAAATTTTCTTCATAAATTACTAATTTTACAAACACGCTGGTTTCCCGCGTGATAATTAAAACAAATTTGCTCTGCTTTTCCTCGCGAGCTTCTGATCACTCACACTCCACGTGAACGTCTACTTCTCTTGACGCCAAACAAACAAGAAATATTTTCTGCATAAATTTTAAGACAACGGGAATGCGCTACTATCTAGAATACAAACAGTGGGGATCTGAAAATATTTGAATGCCTATCTCCAATGTCATCTGTACAAGTTCCGCAAGTTTTATGCTAGGAGGAAGAAAGATAATACTATTATTTCAGAGTGAACAAGATATTTTCGAGCGGACAACGCCCATTGAATGATAATTTTAACTTTATATGTTCGAAAAGAAATTTTCAACGTTGATTTCGCTCATATTTTATCCTATATATGAAATGAAGGTTATACCATCAGTTGTATTCACTTCTACTTTCTTTCATCCTTAAAATTTTGATCTAACGATATTAAATATTTAAATAGCGAAATGTTGTGAAATTTCCATTTCTTCGTATCTCCCGTAAAAAGAATCAACCTCTTCTGATTTGTTAATATTTTTTATTTATTTTGAAATAAAAATACAGTCTATTTTTGTCATACAACTCAACTCATTGGCATATCACCACCACAAACTGGGTACTCCAACACGCCTGAAGGCATACGAAAAAATCTGAATTACCAAACCGCCGCAGCAGCAATACTGGCGTGAACTGTTGTTAAGTCCTAATGGCCATCACCGGCAACGGCACAACAATTCCGTCTTCGTTAGGAGGAGCAAGACCCTTCCACCACCACCCCACCTTTTTGCATACCCGTCAGGGTAGAGAGAACCAACCACCATGCCTGGAACAACTCATTAGCATAAGTTAACATATCATATAACAACTAAATATAAATTTATCTAAACTTGGCTTGCAAAAGTAATTTGAATCTAGTATTTATTAGTTCCGAATGTTTTCATATCGGTGTGCATATGTGCAGCATTAAAAAATATTTTATGCCAAAATTTCTCAATTTTTTTTTCCTTTCTTTGTTTGATAGGTTTGAGAAAACCATTCTCAGTTTTGAATGCAATTAAGAAAGATGGATTTATTAGCAAATATTATAAAAATCATGATTTGAGAAATAATTTCTATTCGGTAAATCAAAACTTCTGAGATTCATGAAAACTTAACTACCAGTATTAAAAATAAAGAAATTGATTTTTTGGATGTATCTTTACTTTTAGTAATATTTTTTTTAAGTTTTCGCAGCTCTATATTTCCGATAATTACATAAAAAGTGCCTTCCTAACATTTTATGTAATTATCGGAGGACATTTCCTTTCTATATCGCTTTTTAGAAAAAAAAAAGTTTTCTAAGGACTTCTGGAAAAAAATATTGCCCCTAATCGGAAAAAATTTCCTCGCATTTGTCAGGAATTGGGACGATTCCATCTGTCATTACATGGACAATGAAAGCTGAAGAAATATTTTTATTTTTTTTTACATTACTAAATTTTTTCAACATATGTCAGTGAAGGTTAAAACACAGTATAATAAGAATGACATGATTTTTCTTTTAAAAGAAAAATAAGTACTGAACTAAATTTTTTTATTGATATGACTAATGAATCTTGTGCCAAGTTTTCTAATTGGAAGCAGCTATTAGGATCACTGTTTTTACTTTTAAGAAAATACTGCTACGAAGTCTATAATATTACTTCATTATGTGGTTAGTTTGATAGTAAAGAAGAGTTTTTAGAGAGTTTTCAGTGGATGTTGAAGAAATGCCAAGATAATGATACCTGGTCTTCGGGACAAACTTGGCGTTTTGAAAAACAGAATGAAGACTTTTGAATGTGCTGCTGGAATTGAGGTGATATATCTACAACCAACACCTTGAAACAAACCTTGGCGACAAACTTGATGTTTTGAAAAACAGAATCAAGACTCTCGAGTGTGCTGAAATTGAGAAGATAGCTCTATTAAATGGAGAAACCTACAAACCCTTCTAGAAGATTCTGTGCCCTATCAGGAAACTATAAACACCGAGAGAGTTATAGCGAGGCAGTTGAAAGAATTTTTTGAAGAGGGAGTTTATCAAGGTATTTTACACTGAATGTTGTTGTAATGTGTTGATATTTAATCAGCGATTTGCCATTTGAAAATCACTGTTATGCTGTTAGTTTCTGCAAATACTATCTTTGTGAACACTTCGGCTGTGTTTGGTTACCTGCGTCTCAAGTTTTGTTATGAAAGAAGACATTGTTTGATATCGAACTTTTCGAATTTTTCATATAGGGCTTGGCGTTTTGAAAGACAGAATGAAGTTTCTAGAATATACTCGAATTGAGGCGGTATCTCTACACTCAAACATGATATCTTTATAAGGCAAACATGAAGCAGACTACAATCGGATTTTCCATAAGAAATCGATTTCATCTTTGAAGAATCATTTGATGAATTTTAACCCGCCTGTAAGCGGAATTGTTATCAGACTTTATAAATTTTAATATTCAAAACACTGCATATGATTTTAAAGATTTGAATGAACTATAATTTGCATTTTTTTATAATTATAATAATTGATTTCTTCAATATCAGCTTCTTTAATTTTCTTTTTAAGCACAAAATATTTAAAACAAATCTTTTCAACGAAAGCTGCTGATAAGTCATTTCCTTCACTTTTTTAATCTTGCAGTTGCTATCTTATTTTTCTAGTATGAAAGAGATCATATCTTTTCTTAGATGAATTTAAATTGTTAGTTTATGCAAAATTCCGTTTTTCCATGACATCCTTAGGCGACGTTTCGCTCTATACAGAGATAAGAAGAACTAATCGAAATTTTTCGAATGAATTATTATGAAGAAGATTAACTAACATTAAACTGTTAATAAATTATATAATGTATCCATGTAGTCACACAATTCTGAACTACATATCTTTAGAATTTTACAACAGTTTATTATGTTTGTTAACAATATTAACTGAAAATCTGAATGTATATATCAAAAACATTCATAAAATAATCGATTTGAAAAAAAAGATGGTTTTGGAGAGCAAAGATTACGATGAAGAATGCGCCAAAAAATGTCTGAACACAAAAATAAATAAAAAAAAAGAAAAGAAATTGAAGAACGTAGAAGAAAGAAAAAATTCGAATTTGAACTGCAAAATAGCAGAAAGTAGATTTACAAAGTAGCGTACATTGCAGTGCGCTAATGTAGCCAATGTTAGCACTTCATCATTTAATGCAGAAAATTAACTAAAATAAAAACCATTTTTTATGTTATATTTTATTATTTTTAAATATTTAACAAATAAGCTGACAAATTAGGATAAACGTGGATAACTAATTTGATTTACTTATTACTTTATGACATTGCACAATTAATAGCCAAAAAAACGGATCAAATTGCAACGATTAGAAAGAAGTTAAAACGATGTTATTAAAGAGAGTGCAAGTAATACCAGCGGAGTTATTCGACAATAATATATATATATATATATATATATATATATATATATATATATATATATATATACATTGCGTATAATAATACTGTAGGATTCACATTAGAAAATTTTGAATTGCGATTTTTTATTTTAATTAAAGGATAAATAATGTTAAAGTAACTAGTTTTTGTAAGTTGAGTGGCCTTATTAGATTGGTTCAGACAAATGGAAAATATTGATCATTTTATTGCTGATTGGTCTAGATTTATTTCATGAGACGATCTATCTACAAGTACATTTTTAATTTTTAATAAATGTTTGTTGTTGACTTAAAAAATACCTTAATAATAAATTGAATCAAATTCCCAAGTACAAAAGAAGTTAATAAATGTTAGGTAAGAAAAAAATTGTTAATTATGACTAAAGGACGGAGAGGAATTATAAAAAGCTAGAATTTTTAATATATTAGAAAAAGGTATTTTTCCAATTGGGAAATCTCACAGAATAAGCAGTTATGTTTATCTTTAACAGCTTAAAAATTAGATTTTTAAAAAAATTATCTAAATTTACGCCGAATGAAGAGTAAGACGCTATTTGCTCATAAGAGGCTTCATTAGCGAAATGAAAGGAATTTTAATTCAGTATTCTTTTATCTTCTTTGTTTCCTGAATGTATCATATTGATCGGATTTTTTTTAAAAAAATTAGGGTCATTAAGTGTTTTGAGAGAGGGTTGAAAGAACCTAGTATTAAAATGTGTAAATCGAAATTGCCTTTAAACATTTTTCTCTTGAATTCTATAAAAAATTTAAATAGACAACAATAGAATACAAAATATTTTTAGTGAATATGAGCAGAACTCTTAGAGAAATATATATATTTTTTAAAATTATTTCCCTAAAATAATTTCATTAGCAACAATAATTTACAAATTAATTATTGATTTTTTTTATTCGAAAAAAAAGTGCAACTGAATTAAATTTATCATGCAGTAACTTTAAGTTTTAATAATTATCCTACATGTGTTTACTGGATTTCTCTTTTTAAGTTTAAAATTCACTTAAATTCAAGAAGTTTAAAATTCACTGATAAGTGGTAATAGATTTAACAACTAAAATTATAAAAATGAATATAGTCGACAGGATATTTCTTTACCTGCTAAAAGCAAAACATTGTCACCCTTAGCATAGAGAATCTGAACATCCAAGAACATGAAATAGCACTCGAGAATAAAAAAAAGAAAGAAGCAAAAGAAATACCCCTTCCTGTTTCTTATTATTTCGCCAATAATGTTTGCTGCAATAAAAGACACATAAAAGAAATCTTCTTTGGCTAATAGGCAACCTATTTTTAAATAATTCTTCTAGAGATTATTTTCGAAAAAGCATTTCAAAAAATGTATTTTTATCATTCAGGATCGTAAACGTTACTTTTCGAATAATAATGTAAAATGATTGTAGTAAAAATTGCAACGAAAAGCATTTAATCTTACTGTTTTATGTCTTGATGAGTACAGATGATTTTCACAAGTCTCGTGAAATTCATTTAGTTCTACAAACCAAGGTTGAATATTATTGTAGAAAAATATTTTTGTTATTATTTCTGCTGGTGTTGTCTCTATTTGATCTTTAAAGTTATTTCTAGAAATAGAAAAAAAATTTAAAATGTGTGAAATTTTTTCTGCATAGTATTTAAATTTATTTTTAAGCTCTAGAAAGTTTAAACGTATTTAACAGTATTTAAAAAATGTGAATAATCAAAACATTGAATACGTTTTATATTTAGATTAGTATTTAAAAAAAGAACATATAAAACCTGGTAACAGTTTTCAGTATTTTTTCAAATAGCTCCTTGTTAAACAGTATAGATAACTTACAAAAGTTAATTTCTGCTATATATTTTAATTATTCCTTCACAAACATCCAGTAAAATTGTAAAGATATGAATAAGTAGTTATAACTATGAATAAGTGTTTAATATATAATTTCGGATTTTAACGTAGAGACCCAATAAAAGACATGCCAGCGTATCGAATTAAAATATAACTGAATTGATTCATATAGCATCACAGTTCACAGTGCAAAATTTAATGTTCATGTTGTCTAACACCTCAATTTTATCTTGTGATTCCACTTTCTTTTTTGTTCCAAAATTTGCAATGGATTCCAAAATTTAACATGACATTTTTTTGACAAAAATTTGATACTTCTCTTATGGTTATGAATCACTTTCCTTGAAAATAGATGGAAAAGATGGAAAAGAAATCATCATCAGAAAGAGTATGTATTTTAAGAAATTAAAGAAAAATTCAAGAAGGTTTTTAATGTCAAGTTTAATGTAAATGACATAATTATGTATATGAAAGTGAAAAATAGTATATGAATTTTGTTAAAAACACTATTTTAAGTGACAGCCTTCCTAGCATTTTTCTTTTATCTTTTTTTTTTTTTCATTTTAAAACTAATTTTACAATGTAAGCGTGTCTTATTTTCTTTTTAAAATCGCGTAAAGTAAAAACTTTCTTAACAAGTCTACTGTATATCAAGAAAAAATAAGTTAAATTTCGGCAATCATTTAAAAATTTCAGAACTTTCATTTCTACCTCAAATTATGATTTTCAATATGAAATTCCTGTTAGAATCTTTAAAATCTTTCGCCAAATTTCTCTAATTTTTTTTGGCGATTTGTATTCATAAAAGACATATATTTTGTGAGTTAAATAATTTATATTTCTATTTTTTGTCATTCATTTAATTTCGGAGTTGATGATATTAATTGATTGCGTCAGAACATTTCTATAGGATTGTGATTAATGGATACATTGATTTTAATTGTTGTCAACAGATCCAAAAACTTTTACTTTATAATTCGTCGTAATGTAAATAATTAAAGCTTAACATTTCTAAAATATGTTTTAGATAAATTAATAAAATAATTGGGAAATAAATTATAAAATAAGGTATTTATTAAATGTTCATATTAAAATACGTTTATTGCATTCATAACTACAAGTGCGATACCCACAGACCTATGATATTCAGAAAATAATTAACTCAAATCAGTTACAAGTTCTGTAATATTATATTGCTTAAAGCAGAATATATTTAAATGTTCTTTCTAATTTGACTAAATTTAATAATTTTTATTATTTATTTTGTTCTTGTTTTATCTCATTTCTTTTCCTTTGTTAATTACAATGATATGTCTAACCCGCTCTTCGAATTACTAAATTTTTAGTTTTTAAATCTGTAAGTAAGAGAAGTATATAGTAATTATAAATTTAAAAAAAAAATTTGGAAACTCTTCAATGTCACCAATTTGCTTTATGATATTATAAGAGTTAAAATTAAAATAAGTGTTCCAAATACGATGTATCATCTAATTATGAACTTAATGGTATTATATGTAAATTCATAGGTCAAGGGGTTAATAATTTTAATATTTAATATTACCGGCAGAATCAACAAGTGTTCCTTCTTTTATTGTTACTAAATAATCAGTAAATATATTATTAATAGAATAATAATATAAAAGAAATACTGTGTTCCAGAGCGAACCTTTGGAAGTCTATTTTTCAATTATGCAAATATATATATATATATATAGATAGATAGATATATATATATATATGTTAAGCAACTTATGTTTTTAAGGGAAAGAAACATTATAAAATTTCTTTTAATAGTTAATATTTGAAAAGCAGCATTTTAAGTACCTATAATTAATAAACCCATCCATAAAAATATTAAATATATATTTAATTCCTTCACATTTACTGGAAAAAATTATCTCTGGTTAGAAACAATTTCATACTTAATTCCCCCTCTTTTCAGTTGAAATCATTCGTTATAAAAGAGAAATTTATTGTTGTTAAACTTATTAATCTCATCTTCATTCCGATATGAAATTTATTTTCCCATTAAAATTGACAAAATTCTTTACTGTATAACAATTAAATAGACTTAAGCTGACTTCAAATAAATATTTCCCACAACTTATCATATTAGAATGTATTAGCCATCTATTAGCCCATTTAAAATATTAAATTCCATAACAAACGAAATATACGATCCAGGCATATTACTTTTGCCTATTATATGCAATAAATGTATGCTAACCAAGCTGTCAAAGCATACTTTATCATCGTGAAAGTCTATGTTGAAAATACTTATGAAGAAAAAGAGGCCACTTCAGTCCAATATTTAATGATAGTATGAGTTTATAGGGCGATATACTGTTACAACCAAATTCTCAAGGGAGATCAGTTAAAAGAAATATCTTGAAAAGGTTTATTGAGTAATATCTTGAAGTAAAAGGAGAATAGGATTTTTTGATCGAATTACATAGCTTAAGTACAGAGATACAAAAGCATAAGAATTCGCTACGGATTTTTCTACTAGATTAAAAAAAAAGGATAAGAATGAAAGATAAGGTCTTTATTTTTAAAAATTTTGTTACCAAAGAAAGAGAATTTTAACCTTGTATTTATTATTTTCATTTTTTCAGATAATGGATAGTAATTCAAATTTAAATCAAATTTTAAAAAATTGCATTTGAAGCTATTTTATTTTCCTTAGTAACAGCTTGAATTTTTATTTAAATGCTTGATTTGAATATAATGTAAAATGCAGAATTTTATCTTGTTCTTTTTCTTTTTTTTTTGAAATTCTCATTTCTAATATAATTTTATTGTGAAACAGGAATTTCCAAAATTTTGAAAAGTATTCTCGATGTTAGAAATAATTAGATATGACGAATTAGCATAAGGTTACAAGTAAAATTATTTTTGTTTAACCTTAAATTTTCTAAAAATATTTGAATTCCTTCTAATATTTTCGAAAATGTTTTCCAAGCAGTTTTATTATAAATCCTGTAAAATTAGTTAGTATGTCAAATGTCAAATTCTTCTGTAGCGAGAAGATTAATTTTGCTTATTCAATTTAAACAGAATCTTTAATTTATAAGGAATTATAATTTATTAAAACTTTTTTTATATATTTTTATTTTTCTGAATAAATTTTTTGGCTGGTATGAACGTTTAGTTTTTAATTTATAATGATATTTATCTGAATCAGATGAATTTTTCTTTGCTAGTTTGTTTTGCTACTTTAGATCCAAAACAGTTAAGAAAATACAAACCTTTTTTAACTGAAATTTTGTTACATCTCTGATTAACTATGTCTTATCCAAACATTTTAATAAATCTGTAGATGTTATGGTTGTAGTAGGAGTTACTCTTATCTTTAAAAAGATTAACACTAAAGCTACCACGAGCCGGTCAAATGACCTCTTCCAATGGCAATTCCAATGTATCGGTGAAATGCCGGTAGGTTTAGTGTTAAGTTGAATCAGAATTATTAATCTAAGATTTTTATCGTTTCAAAATGCTAACATTTCTCTCGCTTTGTCTTTAAATAAATATCTTGATTAATTTCCACTCAAACTCTCTAGCAGAATAAGAATGATAGAACCACTATAGAATTTGAATTATTGTCTGAAAATTCAATTTAATTAATATTTTTTTTATTGAAACGATAATAAAAACGATGGCACAAATTAAAAAAAAACTCTTTCATCATTAAATACCTAATCTGGTTTTCTGTGTTTATACTGCAAGCAAAGGCAATAAAAAAATTACATTTAATAAAGGCTAAGAAAGTAAAAATGCGTTATAGACCAATACATAATACAAAATTATTTCATTTGTGGATGCACCTCCTTATTTTTTTTTTCAAATGCTATGAAAAAAAACTCAGAATTTTTTGTTTTTACCGTTATAGGTATTTGATAATAAAACAGAATACCTAATATTCTCTTAGGGAAAAGAAAAAGTTGGAAAACTTAAAACGATATAAAATTCTTCAAAAATTTTTAAAGGTGTTAAAATGTGTAGAAGAACTTTTGAAAATACGTTGCTTTCCTTTACTATCTGTTTATGTATGAACGAAAATCCACGTCTCTTATTTTATTGTTAAAAATGTTTCTTATAATTATCACTTCAAAATTGAAATATATGTTTGAATTGTTAAGATTCTCTCTTTTACTCATTAAATGCATATTTTAAATTCAGAATAGAATAAATTTCTTTGTAAACATTCAAATATTTCACATATTTTTATATTATTTTTTAACGTAATCATGTGCAGATTTTTTTAGAAAAAATTCAAATCAAATTAAGACTTTAAGCAATGTAACATCATAATAAATTATTTTTTCTGATTAAAAAATTATTTTCCATATTCATTTGCAATTAGCAAACTCACTCAATAAATGAGGATCTTCTTAAATATCTACTGTCTTCTTAGAATTGAATATTTTATTTGAAAAATCAAGATGATTATATAAAAATAACTAACTTCAAATATTTCGAATTAAATTAATTAACATTTAGTGTTAAGACCTGAAAAGTGTGGAATAAGGTAAGTGATTGAGAAAAACAAAAATAACGGATAAATTTTCTTCTTCTCTGAAGTGAATTTAAAAAAATAAAACTAAGAATAGATCGTTTTTTTTAACTCTGAAGTGAATGAAACTAAAACATTCTCTTCATTTTCATGGAAAAATTAATATACAGTGTCTCACAAAAGTGATGGGACACTTGTGCTTTACAAAAGGAAACTGTAATAAAATAAATTAAAAAATAACATGTACAAATTTTTTGTGGGTGTGTTTCATACTTAAATTTAGTAACAATTATTACATAACATACATTTTGTCAAAATATTAAAATATTAATTTAATAAAAATACAATTGTTTAGAGCGGAGCAAAAAATAGCTCACATAAGTAATGGGACACCATTAGATATGCAACAAAAATCGTCTGAAATAAGCAATAAAAATATTTTTGGTGGTTTTATTTTTACTAAAAAGCAATTGGCAATAATTTATAAAATCGTCTGCAGTATTTCGTCTGCAGGAGTTATGGTATCGGGGTGTATATCGTCCGCTGGAGTTGGTAATCATGTTTATATTGACAGTATAATGGATCATTACAAGTATATTGACATTTTAAAGCAAAATTTGAAATCTTCAGCACGAAAATTGAACCTTCAAAACGATTTTAAATTCTACCAGGACAATGACCCCAAGCACACTGCTATGAATGTTAGACTCTGGCTGCCTTATAACTGTCCTGAAATAATAAAAACATCACCATAATCTCCAGACTTAAATCCCATAGAGAATATTTGGCAAGAATTGGAATCAAGAATTCGCAAACACACCTTTTCTTCAAAACAACAATTAAAATCGGTGCTTCAAGAAGAATGGGGTAAAATCACTCCAGAAATCACAAAACAATTAGTCGAATCCATCCCAAGCAGATTAAATCATGTTTTAAAAGTAAAAGGAAATCCAACAAAATATTAAAACCTTTTAAAATGTAAAATTTTTGGATAAATATTTGATGAAAAAGTAAGTGTCCCATCACTTATGTGAGCCATTTTTTGCTCCGTTCTAAACAATTGTATTTTTATTAAATTAATGCTTTAATATTTTGACAAAATGTATGTTATGTAATAATTGCTACTAACTTTAAATATGAAGCACACCCAAAAAATTTTTGTACATGTTTATTTATTTATTTTATTACAGTTTCCTTTTGTAAAGCACAAGTGTCCCATCACTTTTGTGAGACACTGTATGTAAATTTGATGTTATAATAAATTGCAATTTTATATATATATATATTAATTCTAATTTGCAAAATCTGAATAAGTAACACTTTATTGTAAAAAATGAACAAAAGCAAAGCTTTATTACTGTACTTAATGTTTTTAAATAATTTGAAAATAAATGGTTTGGCTTTCAAAATATTTATAAAATATTAATAAAAATGCCGTATTTCAAGATTAATAATAATGAATTAAATGTTAGAAATAGGTGACGTATTTTCATTGTTTATATTTTTCATTATAGGATCAAATCAAAGAAAATAACCATCGACTTCTTTTCTGTCAAATTTTTTAGAATGAAATATTTTCATATCCATAATAAATTCGAAAATATAATAATAATTAAATTTTTATAAATATTTTGAATTAAAGAGATAAAAAGATGCTTATTGCTTTGTTGTCTTTAAACCGAAAAGTAAATATCGTTTGATAAACAATGTTTTTATTAAAAGTAATATTATCCGAACATTTCACAATAAACATGGAATATTCACAATAGAAAAAGCAGAATGAACAAATATCTTACATGGAATATCAAATCAACGAAACGAAAACATAAATTTATTTTTTTCCAGAAAGTTTTGCGAAGCATCAACATATTTCACCGATTTAAAAAACACATAAAAGAAATGCATTTCGTGACTGAAGAATCCCTTACATCCCTTTTCATGTATGGTGAACTGGCATTCTTTTTTCAGTTTTTAAAGAATCAATAAAGTTAACTTTACTTGCATTTCGTTTGTTCAAACATCTAGTTGCCGTTCTCAAAAAAATAAAATTTAAAAGAAAAACTCTTTCAATTTCTTCGAATCGGCCATTAAACATTTCTATACGAGTAATTAATGGATGAGATTTTCCATTAATTTTAAACAATTGCAGAAAGAATCTTTTATTCTGTTATTTACTTTCGTTTCGTTGAAAAACTGCTTAAGATAAAATATTGCTTTTAGATTTCTCTCAAATTAAAAGTAACGTCTAAATATTTAATGCAAACTAAATTTGCATATTTATTTATTTTTACTGTCTCGTCAGAAGAAACATTATTAATTTTTGTCCTTCAATTTTAATAAATAATCATTTTTCGCAAGTAATTAAAGCATTTTAGATTAAATATGGAATTGTACATAATGGAGTTGTATTTATGTAAATATAAACACGAATTCTGAAAGAATTTTAGATAAATAAGAAAATTAAAGATTTCCGTTGCATTTATGATAAAAATTGTAACTAAATAAAATGTCTTTAACCAGTATTTTTTAATAAAATATAGTTATTTTCAGCAAATAATTGAATGTTTATCTTTTTTGTTGAACTTTATTGTAGAATGTTTTTGCACTATTGGGAAATATAATAAGTATGATATGTATTCATTTATTTAAATCGCTTTTATTTTTATCATTTTAACTGATAATAAACTTATCTTGTTAACTAGTACAATTATTAAGACATAAAAAAATAACTGAATGTTTGAAAATTTATAGTTAAATTGTTTTATTTTTTATTTTTTTACTCCTAAATATCATTAAATATAAAAATATTCGATATAGTTGATTCAACAATTAATTTACAGTTTTGAAATTATTTATTTCAAAGAAGTCATGTAATTAATGCTGCAAAAAAGCTGTGAAAAAAAGTTTAATAATATAAATTTAGGTTGCTTTAAAAAGTATTATTGCTATATTTGGAAAAAATTTAACTCTCAAATATTGATATCTCACATTAAAACTAAAAATGCCGAATTATAATGCTTCAAATATCAAAAATATTTTCAATTAATTATGTAAATAATTCATTTCATTTCATTAATTATATGAGATTAATGAAAATCTACTAATATCTAAAAATATAACACAAATATGAAAAATATCGGCTTCCCTTTTTATTTCAATCTGTGTGATAAGCAAAATTGTCTAGTGATGAAATAAAAGAATAATTAATAAAAATATTTGTATATTTTTATTAATGTACAATAAAAGTAAAATTCTATTTCATTTCTTTTTCTTTAATTTATATCTTAATAAAAATTCGTAAAATAATGAAATCAATTCTTTCTCAAATTTACTCTTAAATGGCATCATTCATATGAAACTAAAATTCTATTAAGTTTATCTATTAATTAATACGATATAAAAATATTAAAGTGTATTGACATCAAAGACAAATAATTCTATTAAATTTTATAGTTTCAAAGAATCAGGAATTAAATAAAAAAAATCGATCACAAAATTTTATTTTTACATGCTTTTATTTCATGTAAATAAAACAAAAGCATCCAAAAATGATTTTTAAAAACTCGTATCTAATATCCAATAAAACATGAAACTTTAAAACAATTATAGAAATTATAAGAAGTTTATTTCAGAAATTTAAATTTCTGAATTGCTTTTTAAGAATTCAAATATTTAAACATTTTAAATTTTTTACACTAGGATTTGCAATATGTTAAATAAATGGTTAAAATCACCATTGTAAGAGTCTTTCTCATTCTAGACCCATTTTGCATATTTTCGTATCATAGTCTTTTGTATATCTTACCAAACTACTGTAATTCACAACTATGCTCATACATATTCACAAACGCTTTCAACTTTTTTATTTTCATTCACTGTTTCCCTTGTACAAACGATTATAGTTTTTCTACGAATGTTTAAAACTGTAAATTCTTTCATTTCCTATTTATAAAACACTAAATACATGACTTTGCTCGGGATAAAAGCCTTTCATATATAATATTTTTAACATAAAAATTAATTTCTGTAAAATATTATGACACTTTTATAGTCTGAAAGGGGGTTTTTTTTGTTTTTAATAAAATTAGAATATCAGTTGAAACGAACGATTTTTAAAAACAACCTAACTAATTGCCTGTATATATAATCAATAGTTGTTGTATTAGTAACGCAAATTTTGTTTACAAATGCGAAATATAAGAAAGGTTGTCTTACTCTAAACGATCGACTTGAACTTATTTTTTAAGCAGAAATTACTACTCAAAAGCGATTAAAAACTCTGTCAAAAGCTGAATTAAAACAAAAAAAATTTAATAGTAGTAGAGGGATTCAAAATGTTATGAATAAATACTATTTTTTTATTAATTTTTAATTTAATTGAATATTTAATAAGTTTTTGAACTTTGATATGCAGACAGCTCTTTCTCATGCTTTATATAATAATGTTAAGCATTTGCTCAAATTCAACAAATAGGGAATATATATACATTTATTCAGGCATAGCCATAATGGTTTTTATTTATGTTGTCAAGTTATTCAAACTGCACAATAGAAGTATATTCTACTGTAATATACTTCTTGATGCTTTACTATACAGAATTCTTCCCAGGAATGTCTGTTGAAAGCGAAAATAGTAATTGACAATATGAGAAGTCAATAAAAAATGTCGAAATAAATTTTCTTAAATAAGGCAAAAATCATGTAAATTTTCGATATTGAAGATGTAATATAAATAAACAGAAACAAAAATAGAGACTTAATCAGAGCTATTACAAAATTACCATTAATTGCAAGAATGATTCAGAATTATTTACCAAAATGACATATATTCACAGATGCGTATCATATGAAGAAAGACTTATTGGGATCTGAATTTGACTATATTTACTGTAATTTTTAATTTTATTATTAGTCAATAGAACCCTATGTGGAATTAAGGATCCATAATATAAATTCCAGACTCAGTCAATGTAATTGTTTCATTTAGTCTACTGCTTCTTTGACTTTGCAATTTTGCACAACGATCAGAAGACGAGGTTGATCCCAGATAAGATAACAGAGCATTTCTTATGAAGTTCCTTGTTGTAAAGTTCCTCTAATTTTCTTTAGTGTCAGATAATCAAAAGAAAAAAAAAGAAAAAAAAAAGGATTACAGAAAAAGTAGCAAATTGCCAGGAGCAGAAGTTAATACGAAGGGGGGAAAATTATAATTTTTATCTTTGAAAGTTTGATAAAAAAAAAAAAGAGTTAGTAGCACATATTCACATTTCTTATTAGTATTAAAGCTGGTGTGGTTTTTTTTCTAATACATTCTGCTCTCCTGAGCTTAATTTTATTAGAACAAAAATGAGTTTTTTATAAAGATAAAAATGATATCACTTAATATAAATGCTTTCCTTTTACCGAATATGTAGTTATTTTCTTATTAACTTTTTAGAAATTTACAAATTAGGTTTTATTAAGGCATAGAAATGTTTTCTTTTTTACATCATTACTCGCAGAAGATTGACATAACATTTTATGTTCGATATAGGCTGTTCCATCATTTCCTTTCATTTGTCTTACAATAGTAGGAAACCCCTTGTATATTTACTTTGTAAGAAATTTTAAAGCTTTTATTGGTTGTGGTAGGAATTATATTTTCCAAAACGAATTAAAAATATTTCTCTTTAAAATTTGACTCGATGATCGATTCGATTCATTCAATTCTGACTAATCTTTATTTTGGAAGTACTATTAGGAATATATATAACAATTTCCATGCCATGTTAACCTTGTAATTGAAAAAAATAGATTTAAAAGGATTCTTAATGGATGCTAAATTAATATCATGTCAATGACCATCAACATGGGCCGCAAAGTTGGCGATATATTAATGACTAGATAGAGACTTTGACGACAAAAATAAAAGTTATGAAAAATTAAAGAATTTTAAATATATCTCAGTTAGGAACTGAGATGTAGGAATACGTAGAAAAATTCCATTAATGGCATGACGTATCAGGTCACTATATGAAAGGAGGCGCACACACTAGGAGTGAATCTGCCTTTGAAGTTTCATCTCAAAGCGTTCTTGTCAAAAGTCCTCGACTTCGCCCAGTTGTTCCAGTGTCTTTAATCGGATTCGTAAGACGCTTTTGTTATTTTATCTTTAGCGATTTTCTGCCTGGTTGTATTGTGAATTTCTCCAAGTCGTCTTGTTACCTATACTTCGCTTTTTTCTGGCGGAATAAAACATCTTTTTTGTTATTCAGCTTATTGGATTTCATTCCCCGCCACCGGGCAAATCTAAACAACTGTATTGTGTTCAATAACATATTCACTATGGAGAAATGGTTTTGATGATTTTTCAATAAGCATCTGGGCATGCTCGCCGCATCAAGTAAAAAGAAAAGGGAGCGGGGAAATACTGTACGGCTCCCACATCAAGTGAATCACTATAATGAATTGAATTTACTGAAAAAAAAGTCATTTATTTTATCGTTGACTGTATCTATTCAAACTGGGTCTTAATGAATATTCTGAAAACATGTCTTTAAAAGCAATGTTTTTTTTTCTTTGTTTCATGCAGACAAAATTATTCTTTTACTCTAGGAGTTATCTCAAATTAAAGAACAAGGCTATACATAAATCATTACTCGACAAATGCAAATCCACTTAAACTTCGACTTTTATATCCATTAATTATGTAGATAACAGTAGATAATTGCTGTCGAAATGGTCTCGAAACGATACTATTTTCTAACAGTACGATTCCCGGGAATACTTCTCTTATTATTGCTTGAGTTATTTGATCATTCCTGTTAGTTTCCAAGTATGAAACGACATGAAGAATAATATGAATATTTGACGATAATTTATCTGATTAAATCTTTTAATTGTATTTAAAATTAAAAAGAAATTTTATAATTCGAAGCAATTTATTCTGAATGGATAATTTCGAGAATATACTTTGGTTTACATAGTGCAGATTCTTGTGAAACAATTTGTTCTGCAATTCTTGTTAATAAATATAGATATTTATGATTCAAATTTCAAATCAAATATATTTCTGTCTGTTTATATTTAGAATTTGTATTTAATTTTATATATGCTTATAAAATATATCTTTTTAAATTAGATTTAGTTAGTTAAAACATTAACTTTTAAAATATAATTTTATTTATACTATTTGATTTAGAAATTTATGAATATGAATTGTGACAATCGGAAAATCTTTAAAGTGCGTTATGTCTAAGAAGATTTAATATTCCTGTTAATAAAAAAATACTACAAAATTTTTTTGTTGTCAGCTTTACAAAAGTTTTTACAAAAATATTTTCTTTACTTATGTACTGTATTAATAAGAGATTAAAATTAGAATCCGCTTTTAAATTATTATAAAATTTTTCTAAATATGGAACGATTTATTTTAAACTCATTTTATTTAGTCTTTCTATATGTGATGGATAGGTTAAATGTGTATGTATATTAAACCAGAACAGAAACTCTAAAAACAATCAAAGGACATGATGGTCCTTATTTCGTTACTACCTGAAAAGAGAATAAAGCATTTTGCACATATTTCATTAATATATTTATTATTGGAGGGTATTTATGATTTTCAGGAGAAAGTTAAAAAACAATAATAAAATAAAACAATTCATTTGGTAAAAACGGATGAAGAACTACTAAATAAATTCTTCAAACTATATTATTTCATGAATATATTTTCTTTCAAATTTAAGTATATCACACACATAATTCAAAATCTTGTTTTATTCGGCTGACAAGTTTTCATAAAATATGTATTATATGAAAACACATTGATTCCATACATATCTTGCAATATAAAAATTATAATACATCCTTGCAAAGACATAATATAACTTTATGTCAATAACTTATCACAATCCATAGAAATGCGGACACTAAAATTACATCATGATATAATTCTAAACATCAAATTTGCCTCAAAACATTCCCCACAAACTCTAACTCAAAACTTCTATGTTATAGTTCTTATATTATTATTCAATATTGAACTCAGTATTGAAACAGTTTTTAAAGTGTCATGAGTTGCTTGGAAAGATATTAATCACCGTACATACAAGTAAAAATTTTACTAGTTATTAACCAACTAGGAAACCAAAACCCATCTCACTCATAAGATTACTTATTATTACTTTCTCATAAACACCACAGGGAAAGAAAAGTTATTTCAATCATCAAAAAATTAGAATTCAATATTTTGACGAATTTTCTTGTTTCAGATCTTCCTGGGACTGAAAAACACACTTATGAATTCATATTGTCTGTGAATACGATGACTGAAAAATACTTTGAACTACAAGAATTGTAATTTAATATCTTTATACTAACTTATTAGATATTTATCAAATTTCGTTAGAAATCCATTCACAGGACATTTATTTGTGTGTACATATGTAAGTGAATACTCTAACTATGAAATTGAAAAAAAAATTGCAAAGATAAAATTTGTTATACAGATTTAGCATACAGATAATAATACATTTTGCACCATCTTTATCTAACAGGTGGCTGCCTTTCAATCTGTATTTTTGAGGGCATGAAAACGTTATAACTCAAACCGAAGCGGCTTTAATAAATGAAATTTGATATGTGATTATGCATCAAAATTATAGCTCTGAGTGAAATACTGGTTTTAAGCGGATAAAACGCGGCGACCGAAATGTATATACAATTTTTTTACTATACTATAAAACTGAAAATATTCATATACGGAACACTGAAAATAAAAATCTGAGAACTCGTGGTATTCACAGCCTTGACCAAGAACCACAATTTCATGCGATAAGTGAATGGGGGAGGTAGTACTTTTATTAAAGAATATAAGAGAAAGCATCAGAGAATAATTTTCTACTCGTTCTACTCATTTAGACAAAGCTCATATGTGAGTAAAATAACAGCAATTTGAAATTTAAATTTATACATAAGTTAAATAAATAAAGAAATGCAAAAAATGAGCTAAGATAATATATTAAAGTTATAATATTTGTTTATAAAATTTTAATGAAACATTTTCCATCATAAAAAAATAACTTTAATAATGTTACGATTATCTCTCAAAATTAATTAATTTTTTTCCGTTTTGAAAAGAAAATCGTTTGATTCCCTATTAATACATGTTGTCCTTAAATAGAATTTATTTTTATAACATCTCAACAACAATAATTTTCTTCTGATTAAATAATTACAAAAAACCTTGCACATTTAAATATAGCGATATTTCATTTATTATAATTCCAAAAGATAATTGATATTGCTAGCAAGAGAGGAAATCTCTTGAGAGATTTGAAAGAAAATTGTTTAACTGATGTTATTTCAGGAAAAGAATAATTTTTTCAAAAAATCTTTTTCAATTTAGAATTGAGTTTTTCTTGGAATATATTTGTAAAAGATTTTTCACTTTACAAACTTATTTCAATTAATTTTCTTAATGAATTAGAAATAAATTAATGAGAATATCGGGAAAAAATCTCCAAGTGTTTAATGTGTTTTTTTAAATCTAATATTACCAGTTTTATTCATAAAAATTCTATTTACTTAAATTACTTTCGCTAAAAATTAAAATATATGAATTAAGGTATTGAACCGTAAGCTATATTTAGAATAATAGTTTTTAGTGTTTCTTATTAATGAATTTTATATATACCTTTCATTTTGCTGTATTTCGTTTTTATAATCTTCTCATTAAAATAAGTAAATTAAACTTATAGAAGACTGCAAAGAAATGAATTAATTTTGTAGTAGAATTTTTTTTAAAACTATAACTAGTCATCCAAAATAAGTCTAAGCAATCGCTCTTCATAACAATTGGTACGTTGTTTTTTTACTCCATTATAAGATAGCAAAGTATGGCGCATAAATATGCATATAGGATCTCAAAACATTAATATATACGAAGATTTTTTTAATCTTATTTCTCGCAATCTATCAGCCTTCTTTTGCAACAATTTACATCTTTGATGGATATGTCTATGTTATACATTTTAAAGCACTACGCTTACTTTCCTTTAGTAGGTTACCAATTTAGTTCTAATAGATTCCAAGGGTAAAAAATGATCAAATAAATCTCTTGCTATTCTTAGTGAGCATGCATGGGACGTATTCGAAAACGATTAACATTTACACCATTCTGCAACTATCAACTATTTACTTCAACTTTTTTTTTTCAAATCGCGATTACAATTTTTTTTTCTCGTATTCTTCGAATACTTATGAGATAATAGACAAAAACACAATGGAAAAAATTCATTTATTTATTTTTTTGTATATTTTTATTTTTTTCATTGAAGTGCATTAAACTGTAAAAAATTCGAATTACTTTTTGTATATTTTTATCTTTTTCATTGAATTGAACTAATCACTAATGTCTGTCTCAGTAAATGTCTGAATTTCATTTAAACCAAAATTCTTTTTAAAATCATAGATTCTTTCACTAAATTGCTAACGTCAAGAACATACATTCGCTTCAATTGCTTATAAATTTAAAGACTAACATTTTAAATGGCTTCATCTGGCCTAGAAAAATGTTTATTTTTAAGACGCCTTCCATTAAAAGCATGGTAATGACTCCTGTTTTCTTAGAAGGAATTCCAAAAGGCGAACAATTATGGCGATCTAAGTAGGTTTATCGTCGCTGTCTTTAGACACTAAGTATACACCATTACAATAAAAGACTTCGCACTAAATGATGCAGTTACGTTGCCATGGTTACCCTTAAAAAAAGTAGTATAAAATTCTCTGTGGCATAATAATCCTCCCAAACTTCACTTATCTCGAAGACCAGCAAACGATTTCCTATAAGCGATGCAAAACTGCTTCAGACGATATAAAATTATGGTGGTTAGGAGAATTCTAACAAAGTAAATACAGCATAAAGTCAGAAAGATAATTATGCAGAGAATCAGGAGACGTTTAAAAACATTGTTTAAAATAACCATCCTTTAATATTTTTTTCTATCGATTCTGTGAAGTTTTATACGAATGATTTATTCAGTAAGCCTTAATCTGGTAAATTGAAGATATATGTTAGATAGTTTTTCGGTTTAAAAGAGCAATTTATTACTGAGCTGAATTCTTTCCAAAAGAAGATATATGTAAATTATATTGATAGACACCGGAATCCAGTTCCGAGAAATAGCTCGAGAAAAATTATATACTAATGAAAGAAAATATTTTCTGCCATCAGTTTTGGAAAAATTTAAATAAAGTTTATTCTAAGTACCTTTATATGTGAGCTTAACATTCTTCCGACTGTTTGTTTGATAAGAGCGTTCCTTATTTTTAAATAAAAACTGCACATTTTCACTTGCATATCTATATATCTTTATTTGCTTATTTGTAAATTTAAAATTATAGAACAGACTTCTACACTGAGTCTTCATAGGAAAAGGAAGATATTTTCACAGATGAATATGGGGAACTTAAGCACACAGAGAGCGTAGAATGTAGTTTTTTATCAATAAATTAAGTGCAAAAAGAAGAATAGACTCAACAAAATGTGCAAATAAGGTGTAATGAAATTCAAATTCACTATAGCACGAGTGACTTAGCAATGGTAATAGAAACCCCGAACAGAATCTGTTCGGATTTTTTTTCAGTGATTGTTAGTAGTTTTACAAGTGCAAGTCTCATCGGGACATGCTAATTTGTCTCCTCTTAATCAAGTTGTACTTTTAAAAAAGCGTAAACACACAGATGTCTTGTTTCCATTGCACTCACTAACATTGATGCCGAGGTCATTTATGTTCCCTAGCTTCCCTATTTGCTACAACACTGAATAGGGCAAACAGGGTTGCATGAATAATAATAGTACGTTACGTTAACAGTAAAAGTCATACAAGTAAAACAGATATGATAGGGACAAATAGGGCACTGCATCAACAACGAACATAAGGAAGGCTTATGTCGTATAGAGGAGGCATTTCCCTAACGAAGTATTTCTGCCCTGTACGCGAGTACATGCCTACTGTGGTCCTATTTGCAAAAAATAGAAGCAAGAAAAATCAGGAAATGGTTTTCTTGACTAGTCATCCATTTATTTACATCGAACCACTCACTTATTTTAATCTAATTTTCGATAAGCAATTCCATATCACGGTCACGAATATTTCTTAAACACAATAAAAGTTTTCTTCATAAACTACTAATTCCACGAGAAACTCGGTGGGTTTCCTCGTGATCGTCAAAAAAAAAATTTGCTCTGCTTTTCCTCGCGAGCTAATGATCACTCTCATTCCACGTGAACGTCTGCTTTTCTTGACTGACAAGCAAAAAAAATATCTTTTCTGCATAACTTTCAAGACAACGGGAATGCGCTGCCTTCTGAGGTTAGGAAGAGTAACTAATCCCGACAGCTTCAAACAAATGTTCAACGAATTTGCGTCCTTCAGTAATAGTCGTTTAGAATTTTATTATTCTTATTGTAGCTGTATTGTGTTATTGTTGATTTGTCTTTCTTTAAACCGATCATTCTTTATCTGTTATATATATATTTTTTTATTTAATTCACTGACAAAAGCCAGCATTCTTCCGCTTTTACTCTTTACATTTGAGAATATATTGTTGTTCCATTGACAAAGTACTTGTTTCTGAAGGTTTAACCTACTTTTAAAATTCATCTAAGGACATTTGAATCATTTAGAATGCATATATATTACCTATCTTAAAACTGAGGATGAGAAGAAGAGTATTCTTTTTTCCTTGAAGAGTACAATAAAGATGGTATTGACTGATTAACAGATTCATCGACATTGATGGGTTATATTTCTAAGAATCGTTGTATGTGAGGCTAGGAATTGCAACTTCTTATTGTCGCCAACAGATTACAAATTTACTAACAGTGGTATCCAGATTATTCAAGCGCTGACTAAACAGAGATATACTGTTTGTGATTTACATAGAATTCAACAACTGTCATTTTCAAACATTTATATACTTCTCATCATCACAATAAAAATCCGGTAGATTGAAAACAATCCAATCCATCTTTTTCTCCAAATAGAATCGCTTAAAAACGTATAAGAAATTATCTAATTAACGAGCAGTTAGGACAATATGTTTCAAGCTGTGCAATTAAATATGTGATGTGTTCAAACATTCTCATATCAGTAACAGGATAACTATTCCTGATAAATAAGATTAAATCAAAATATGTTCTCGTAACGGTTGGAGCAATTTTGATGAAATTTAATTTGCATGTTTCTCATTTTTAAATAAAAATTATTGTAATGGTAAATGAACCTTAACATATCCCACGGATGAATGTAAGTCAATGAAATATATTTAATGGATGGATCTATCTTATAGATGATTTGAGTTCAACGAATTTGATGTAATTTTATAAAATTAGATCAAACGCGTGATCGACTAATGATCAAATAGAAGATATACAATAAGGATATGCTCTAAGTTATGTTATAAGATGAACAGTTTTTCATTTCACAGCATTCTTGAAAGCGTTCCTGAATTATCTTATTCAAAAATATACAGACATAATTCCAAAAATGTTTTTTTTTTTTTGGATTGTGATCGTGTGATAGTAAACTGCTATTATAAATCAACTTTTCTATGAAAACTTATTCCCGACATACTTTTAAATAATATTCAAAGGTAATGTAGATTAAATAGTTTATTAGTAAATTAATTCTGAAATACATCATACAAAAATACTTAACCCTTTATTACAGGATAATAATTATTTTTTTCGATTTATTTTTGAAAAAAAATTACAATGTTTTACAAAGAAAAATATTAAGCTGGAAACTTCATACAAGATTTTTTTAAACTTTAAACATGAATAAAATTCTTATTTATTTCTCTGCATGCATTTGAAAAAAAAAATGCAATTCATATGTAACTTTTATTGGAACTTCTATTGGAAAATGCGTATCTTTCATACAGAGTTCATTTCATTTATCCGCCCTTATTTTTTCTTACTTATACAAGCATTCTTACATAATCCTGACATTAACATTTATGTTCGTAATCCCGCAAGAGTATTTACTAGAACTACCCCTTATTCCCCAAATTATAATATCTGCGAAGCAAAAACCTATAATATACGATGCTTTTCTGTGGGCAATGAATAACATATTTATTGATGGCTGCACATACAAAAGTTAGAAGTCTTATCGTAAGAAAAGTTTAGGTAATGGTTTATTATCTTAATGCTTATTCAATTAAAGGCCTAATTCTCTCATATTTCTCTAAATATTTAGACATACAAAATTCCATTGTTAATTAACATTTAAACGAAACATAGTTGTTATTAGAAACAACCTTTCAAGTACAATATATGTTTGCTCGAGATTTCGGTGAAATATTCATTCAAGTCATAATAGTTTTGTAATCGTTATACACGTATTTCGTCTATGAGGTGGTTCTCAAATTGTGAGTCTGCGGAATCTTGGAGAGTCTAGAATTCTTCAAGGACGCAGCAAGAAGTTAAATGATTTTCATAATTTTATTTATATTTTTATTTTGTTTTATACGACGCAACAAAAATATCTAGTAATATAAATAGATATCGGGTTTCGATTGACTTGTATATGGAAAATTCATTCGAAATCAAATTTATCAGCGCAGAATGTAGTAAGTTTTGGATGTCAATAAAAAATTGATATTCATTTCTAAATGATAAATATAAAATATTTTTTAAGTCCATTCACTACTTCTCATTTGTGTATAACTGGGTATTTCGTGCTTGTTACCATAAAACATAATACAGAGAAACGATCAATTTAAAAAATAAAATGAAAGTAGCAGTATCGATTTAATTCTACGACTTGAGAAATATGTAATGATTTAAATATTCATTCATTCAATCGGTTAGTAAATATTATATTTATAAATAATTGTAATATTTATTGAGATATATACATCTGTATTTTTGTATGTGATTTAAAATGTATTTTATTTCTCACTCAAATTTACAATAATTCTTAACCATTTTGCAAAAAAAAAAGTATTTTAGATTTACAAACAATGGCTTGAAAACAATCTAGACTCAATACTGAGAATTAAAATCTACCTTTAGTACTACTGGTCTATAAAAATTATAATGATGTTGCGTATTTTTGTAAAACATATCGCGATTTTGAACACTTCTGTAAAGTTAGTATAAATTTATTATCTGTACTTATAATGAAGCTCAATGTGTGTGTGTGTGTGTGTGTGTGTGTGTGTGTGTGTGTGTGTGTGT
>JAPMOR010084271.1:246306-266821 GCA_026543865.1 Argiope aurantia | reverse complement strand
TATTTATTTAAAAATTAAGCGAAATTTTGACGTATTTCTGCTATAACTGCCGAAAATATTACCGCACAAAAAAGATTTTTACATGAAGTTCAAGATCAAAAATTTATCTTTTAAATGATACTAATGTTTTAATCTTAAAATTAAATTTCTATTTTTAATGAATTTTTAAATAAATATTTTAACTATGTTTTTCAATAATTTTTTTCGTCAAAAAAAAAATGAGGATTAAGCACGTTTCGCATTCATGAGAAAAAAATAGCTTTTTTCAAAGTGTTGCCATCACATTGATTAAAGCTCTAACTGAAAATAAATTAAATCTTTTTGTAAATGAAATCTGCAAAATTATAATTTTCGGCAAGTGTCTGTAAGAAATGAAACAAATATGAAATATTATTTTTTCTAAAAAATAAATTCAAGAAAAATTATTTTATGATCTTTTACACTCTCTATATAGGGTGTTTATTCAGTCCCGTATCCATTTTGATATTTAATGACTCATAAAATAATGAAGATGTAAACAAACTTATGGCATTTATTGATGGAATAACTCATATATTTTCCTTTTCAGGTTTGAATATTTTTACTTTTGTAAATATCGTCTGCGCGTGTTTTTAATTTCAGATAATTTCATTTTCCAGTCTAAATATCTGTACTTTTCTAAATATCGTCTGCTTATTAATTGCATTTTTCTCTCTTTTGTTTTTGGCAACTATTGAAATGTTATGTTTACTTTTGATGTGTTTGCTCTATGTAGTACTTTTGTATGTGATGTTTTATTCAATCGGATATTAAGGAGAATGCATACACCACAAGAGAAAGCACAGATTTTATGGAAGTCATAGAGTTAATTTCCAATCAACTAAATCACTGACTTTTAAGAGTTAATTTCAAGTCACTTAAACTGACTGATTTATGAAGATTTGAATATCACTATTCAATAAAAAAAGGATAATTTTAGATTTTTCATCGATCGTTTCAAAAAAAATACGCCAATAAGCGCGCAGGTTTCTCAAGATTAATTGGCCTAAGATTATGAAAATGGTGAGTTTTTCTAAATTTTTAACATTTAAAACTTCATAAATAAGTCTTAGTTGATCGTGGAAAATAGAAACATTCATTCATTTATTTAAAATTTGGTGTGTCCAGAATATTTCTCAGAATATGATACCTTACTGCATTAAATTTAGACTTCATAATTTTTGAAATATATTTATAAGCAGGAACAAAATATTATTATTGATTTCATTTCAATCCTTTTGAAAGCAAAACTAAAAACTGAATTTTATACTGAATCTCAGAAATTTTTGTTGAATTATTATTTGAGATATTACATAAACTAAGAAAAATATTTTGTAGTTAACATAAGACTTAAATACCGAGCGATTCTGTTTGCAATACTAATATTCAATAATAATAATAATTAATAAATAACAATAAAGATGATTAATAAAATAAAACGCTTGGTTTTATTAAAAAATATCTTAATATTAATTGCAATTTCGTCATTTACATTTTTAATTAAAGTTGAAGTTTTACCGGAAATGGCAACAAATTAGCAAAATATATATAGTAAATTGAACGAAACGATCTAAACAATATAAGTTTGGTATGACTATCAAAATTTGAAGATTAAAAATGTTTTGTTTGAGAATCCTTTAAGAGACCAGTTACTTAAAATATTTAATTGAAAATTGTAGCGAGCGGTAATACTGGCGAACCGGCTGGTCGCCAAACCCGGCTAGTCTTTATAGATAATTTTTATTGGTACGTTGTTGTGTTAGCCTTATAGTTGCAAGATATACAGAAGCTGTTGGACAAGAATTACATCAATTCAATTTTCGAACGAATGACGCATGAACTGACTCATCATCCAAAATTCCACGCTCACAATAGCAAAAACATTTGACCTTGACGATTATTTTTGCGTACCCTAGACGAAAATGTAAAATGAAGACATAGCGATTTTGAAAACTGTTATCCTCCTAGTTTAAAATAAAGACTATAACATCGGATCAATAATGTTCGATTTTAACCATTAATAAATCGGTAAATATAATTTAGTAATTTATAATTATATAAAACTTAATATTCCAATTTTTCAAACGTTCCAACAAATATATCCAATAGTTTAATAATAAAATAATAACTTCACTTCTCCACAACCGACGTTTGCTGCATTATGACTGTCTAGAAACAATTATAGAATGTTTATTAAATTAACAGAATCATATAGTAAATGATAAAATGATCTTTTAATCCATTATGAATTAGATGTATTCATTCATTTAGAAAATATTTAGTAAATTAAATAATAAGTCCCTTAAAGGTACCTTTTTGCAATATATCTCTTGACATGAGAGTTATCTTTTATTTACTATCTACAATTATTGTGTCAATTGCTTATCATTTTGTATCGTTTGTAAAAACTCTCTAAGACTTAGAAAGCCATATTCAAAAGAGAATTAAAATACATAATTACATTAACAATACATATCTTTCCAATTAAACGACTATTCCCATATTATTTCTTACAAACTCGCCAATACATATATGTAATGAATATAGAATATCTTCCTTTGAACTCAATGCCAAAAAAAAATTGAATAGTTTAAAAATAAAGTAATTCTTAAACTCAACACTTTGAAATCGATGTTTCCTGCACTGCAATTGTCTAAACACTGCTGATAATCTTAGGAAGTTTCTTAAGGTAACATTACCATATAGTAGATGAGAAAATAATCTTTTAATTCATTTCGAATTTGATTATTTATTTAGAAAATATTTAGTAAATTAAAGATTAAGGAATTCCTTAAAATACTTTTTTCGATATATCTCTTGACATAAAAGTTTATATCTTTTGTGTGCTACTTTTGGTTCAGTTATTTATTATTTTATATCAATTGTTGAAGATACCGTTTGATATATTAGCAAAGAGAATTCAAAAGAGAATCAATACATGATTACAAACCTGCTTCTGAAGAATATATATCTTCCCAACTAAACCACAATTCCCATCTCATTTCTTACAAACTCACGAATACATACATGTCAAGAATATCTTGCAATTCCAGACATTAGCATTTATGTTTGTGATCCCTCAAGAGAATTTTCTGGAACCACCTCTAATTCCCAAAATTATAGTGTTCTACCACAAAAGAACATGGAATAACCGATACTTTCTTCTGGAGTTAAGTAATACGTTTATTTAAGGTTGCACACACAGAAGTTCGAAGAGGGCTTAGCACAAGAAAGGTTCTGGCAACGGTCTATTAACTTAATGCCCCCTCAGTCAAAGGCTTAATTATCTCATATTTCTCCAAGTGCCAAAGAGGGTTTATAAGAGCTCTGTCATTAAATAAGAAAGAAAAATTTCTTCGGTGTTTTTATCAGTCTAGGAAGAGCCATGGATTTCCTTTTGACAGTTCCAGTGAAATATAGATTTATATCAGAAAATCTTTTATTACTTCAAAGTTTATTTCCTTATGGCGTTTAGAAGAATTATTCAAACTTTGGAAAAATAAGGCACATTTTTAATTTTGAAAAATTTATCCAGTTTATTTGAAAAGTTTATACAGCTTAATATTGACCCACATATATTCGGAAACGGGAAAAGAATTATTAAAATACTTACCGAGTCATATGTTACTGGATATTACGTTAAATTTATACCGTTTACTATATTATTATATGCTGTGGATTCATTCTGTTACTTATTAATGTAAATTTTTTGCCATTCCAATGTTAATAAAAATACTATGCTTGACGGTAAAAGAGCTAATTATTAGTGATGTTTACAAGAGCATTAAGGAATTTACAAAATTAATTATAAACTATATTAAAATCCCTTTTAGTGCCAAATGAAACGCCTATCTTTACATGTTTAAATTAAGTGTGCAGTTTTTAATATTACGATAGTTGAATATAAAATATATTGATCCAAAGTGCTATTTTCACGAATTTTCATTATATGAAAACAGTAATTAGACAAATGCATTTGATTCTACATTTTTTTAAATCTTTTTAATGCCTTAGCATGTCTATGTTTTGAATAAGTATATTTTTCCAATTAATAAGCTAAGTTATTCACAGACTTCTAAATTCTATACGCAAATAAAGAGCAACCCATAATCATTTCAAGACGTTCATGAATCTTAGTTGAATTAATATTATACCTTCATCTAATTATATATCAAAGATAATTGTGCAATATTTTCTGATATTATAAATATTCAACAATATTTCGAGTATTGTTTAATAGCATACAATATCATGTAATATTGTACTATATATGTGTGCTACCAGGAATAGTGACTAGTATTTTTTTATTACGATTATTAAATGCAAACAAAACTATTCTGAATTAAATATGAAATTCATTTAATACTTGACCTCTGTGAAATATTAAAGTTAGCATTTGAAATATTTTCCAATGATAATAAAATATACTGTTCTCAATATATTACAAAAGAAAATATAATCTGCCTTTGCTTCCATTTTTATAACATTTATCATAGTTTTAATACAACGCAGTATGAGTAAACTTTTTAATACTGTGTTCGAAACTTTTCCAAGCCATTTTTTTTTTTTGCTATGTTAACTTAATTTTGGACTTAAATTAACATTTTAAAGAAGAAAAAGAAGAGCATCAAATTGAAACTCACGTAGGTTGTACAAAAATTACGTTCTCATATTATAAAATTCGTTATATAAAATAAGAAATGAAAATCACCGTTGATGTAAGAAATCTGTGGCAGATTTCGTTAAAAAATAATAAATAATAAAAATAGGATTTTTTCTGTCTAAGAGAAAACAATTTGGGGATTCGTCCCCTTTTTGAAACTCTTCATTCAGTTAAAATTGAATAGCCCACCACTAGAAGTTCATCTTCGTTTTATTCCCTCCAACAATCTTTTACCTGAATTTCATAAAAGTGTTACATTAATAAGAAACGATAATAATACAACTTTTATAACAAAACAACAATGTTTTCACACAAGAAAACATTACACCTATCCATTAAATCCATAAAGGTATAAACCCTGCAACGGTTGAACGGGATGTAGTTGCGACCAAGCATTAAAATGCATGAGATGCCCGGAACCTACAAGAGACAGTTTTTCTCCCTCCTCCCTCTCCAGGAGGATTTTAAAAAAAACACGTTTTTATTTATAGCACGAGTAGCACAATCTTTATCCTCCGCTTTGGGAAGGGCAATTATTTTATTCCTTTTGCACAGAAGCTTATTTTGAAGTCGATGCTCTTATAAATAAGTAGGAAAAGAATAGAAAAAAACCTAACCACCCTCGACCAAAAGCTTATTGGACGATGGCAATATAAAATAGAGGCAAAAAAAAAAAAAAAAGATCGTGGATATAACCAAACACCTTATTTTTTTTTTCCCTCCCGGAAACGGGAATGCGACTTTGAGGAGCACCATGTGCTCCCACGGGAATCAGAATTTTTACTCCTTTTTCCCGTTTTTTTTTTCCCCAAAAAGATATCAAACTAATGTGGGAAGAGAGGTATTGTATAAGGTGTCTCTCCTCACACACAGACACCCTCCTGCGCTCCTCCGGCAAACGATCGAAAAGTGGCTAGAGGTCACGGAAAGGTCACCAAGAGGGGAGAGGGGTTGGATGCATCGACCGGAATTTTACTTATCCGTTTTCTTTCTTTTCTTTTCTTTTTTTTAAACTCCCGTTTTTGAAATCGACCCCGACAGAAATCGTTGTCATGCTTCATTGCTGATACGGAAAGATTCCCGGCCCTGTCTGTCCTGTACCAGTATCCTGGCCCTGCCATCCCTACCCCCTTGCCAGGAATTCTTCAGCCAGTTTAGCTTGGAGTCGAAGATTCGATTTAGCCTACTTTCCATTTCGGATGGCGGATGGGGTGACGGGAGTCTGAGAATTTCGTTTCAAAGCGGAATTTGAATACAGATGATTTCGAGTATTGATATCGCAGGTTGGATTACATGTCTGTATCCCTGAGTCTCTTTCCTGCTCATCTATTTGGAGCAAATTAAGGAAATTCGATCCGTCAGTCTATTGCTACGAATTTCAAAAATTAGCATACGATCGTCGAAGTTTCAGTTTGAATTGAGATTCCATTGAAGCCTTTTTGCATTGAATTACAAAGTGAATCGATATTAATAAATGTGCCTTCGATTACTTGTCTTTGAATTTTTCATTATGGATTTTGGCAAATATCTTCACATTTCGGATTCAAATCTGAAATGATTAATAATAACAACTGATTTTATGAAAAGTTTAAGAATAAAATAAATATGTAGTTTATTTTATATGCCTGAAAAGTGAAGTGTAAATGTATACGTAATTCAAGAAAATAAATTTAATGTCATATGACCACAGCAAAAATGTAACTTCTTTGCATTCCTTCATTCGTGTTTAATTAGACACCGTAAAAGTACATAAATAAAAATTAATGGATCTAAATTGTAATGAGCAGATAAGTTAACTCTCTCCTAAAATATTTGATAACATTTCCATTTTTATCCATTGCAAAACAGCTTGATTTGAAATCAAATCGCCAACCAATTACCGTTATTTATTTGTTTTATAAAGCTTATATGTTTGATGGCTTATTGGAAAAAGATTTTAGATAGGTTCGTTGTGTCTTCAATAACAATCTTTAACCGTGTTAGTTTTTAATAGCTTAAAAAATATATAAAACTTGTACTTGCTCTCTAGTAGTATTTTATTAGTTAAAAAATATATTTAACACTAATTTTAGTTCTTGAACAGTATTATGCTTAAAGCTAATCATCAGGTATTACTGAACAAACAAAATCAATAGCTAAAAATGGAAGAAAGAAAGATATAAAGATAAACATAAGCATCCAACTCAACTCAATTAAACTAAAAGAAAACTAAAAGAGATCCCGCCACAATAAGAATAGGTGGGATCTCACCAAATAACTACCATTACGAATGGTCCATGTTAAAATGGTTCTTTAAGAAGCTGAATTCCAACAAAAGCAATTATCGGACAAAACCCCCATTACTGTCCATAAGTCCACCATAAGAAGCGAGAATCGGCTTAATGATTAGGAAAGCTTACCATCCTATACTTGTGATCCCCCTGAGAGAGAGGGAAAAAGATAAAACAAAACAGTAGTCTTTTTTCAGCATGCAATAAGAAAAATCAACGGAAATGCTAGTCATAAAACTATTTCGCGTACTCTTTCATGCCTTCTTATGTACTATCTTTCCTTCTCACTCATAAAATTGCGAACCTTGGAAAAAACCGTTAAATGACATGATTACTCTCATTTTTATTTTTAGAGTCCGAAAACTACAATTGCATGATTCATTGTATAATAAAAAAAATAAACATTTTGAAGTACATGCTGAATACGCATTTTCTTCGTCCATTTTCGACCAATTAAAACCAAAATTAAGAACATAACTACAATTTTAATGCTAATATTGCATGCAAAATTTCCTTTCTTTAGAAAACTGCATTTTTTTTAGTTGTACTTTTATGTATGATGATATATAATACGACAGACGGGAAGTCTTATATAAGATTTAAAATATGATGCGAGACTTTACTTAAGATAGTCAATTTGTGAACCTCTTTTTATGCATCTAACTTTTATTTTTCATAGTTATTGTAAACTAATTACATTCGGACAGTTAGACAAATTTTCTGTGATATATGGATTTAGTAAAGTGACTAAGTTGAAATTAACAAAACAGATCACAGCGTCCCTAGAGAATAAATATAGAGAGAAGAGATGTAATCTGTCAGTTAGAAAAACATAGGCTATACCATATTAAAAACAAAGGAAAAATTTATTTTTCTTTCTGTAAAATTGTTGGAGGTATATGCAATTAAAATTATGAACTTTTGTGGAACTTAAAAAAAGGTATTAATTTATGAATGTAAAACTAAAAAATTGTGTTCTCCGGTATTATTATACAGTTTTTTTTCCCGATAAAGCAACGAAAAAAGTAAATAAAAATAAAAGAAAATTCCGAAAAGCGCATTCTTGGGAGGGGAGATCTAAGGTTGATTTTGCAATTTTTGACCAATCCTTTTTCATGTCAAATAAAGTTCATAATTTCAACTCAAATATCTCGCCAATATTGCAAATAACTCCCTGAAACTTCTCTCTAATTTTTATGATATAGCGTACATTTTTCTAATTCTACATTTTGGCTGATCTTATTTTTTCTCAGTTATTCTTTGTATGTACCTTTGTCCCATTTCAGTTATTCTATGTAACTATAGGAAAATATTGCTTTTCTGGCTATATGTCACATAGTTTTCCCCAAAGACCTTTACGATAGTCCTAACGTAAATAGCAACGTAGTATATTTACTCTATTGCAGGAAGGAATTTGTTTCTAAAATAACTATATTTTGAGAATTCCCTTCTATTTTAATATCAAATATTGTGCTGTTAGAAACTATACTGTAAATTTTTCTTACTTTTTTTAAATCAAATTAAAGGTAAAAAAAAGCAGAAGATAAGTTTAAAATATAGTTTTTCTGTAATAAATTCTTGAAAGATAATTGCATATGTACATAGGAAATATTAATTCTTGTTCATAAGGTATTTTTATTTTCATCCAGAAAAAAATTGTTGCAAAACCCTTATGGACAGATGAAACCAAGAATATATTGTGGGTCCTTGTTTTGTATATTAAGAAAAACAAAATTATTTTCATTTCGGATTCCCATGTTACATGTTCAAATATTTTTTTAATAGCACATTGAAAAAAGTGTTTAAGATTTTATCCTTCTATTAGTTTCTTAATACTGTATGAAATATCTCAACATTTCGTATAATTACTTTCAAGATTTTTTTTTTTTTTTTACTTATTTGAAGTTAAAAAAATGATTTTGAAAAAGCTCATAATTACGGATTTTTTTTCCTTCAGGCTAGAAAATTTGAATATGTCAAGCTTAGTGAGTTTAATATGTAACACTGAATAAGCAGTTTTAGAAAAGCTTAGCTTCAAAGGAGAAAAATATCCGAAAAAGGTTGTTTTTAATTAAAAAGTTTGTCATTAAAATTAATTATGAACAAAAGAAAAACCAATTAAGTCTTTCATTTTCTTCCTCTTTCCAGGAAATGAAAAACTCAGACTAATTAGTTGCAAGAGCTGTATGTAATTGAAATTAAATATCAGATAGCAATTTATAAAAAAATACACTTTATTGTATTAAAAATGAAAACATCTTATTAATTCTATTAATTCTTTTTTAAATGATAATTATCATTTAATAGATATTAAATCTATGGCGGTTGTATTGTGATGAATAATAAGAGAAGGGTGGCAGGGTGTGCTGCGTCCTAACACCAACGACAATTTGTCTTATGCACATATTTCATAATTATTATATTATTTTATTTGTTCTAACAGTAGATAATTTCATAATAAAATCAATTTCCTGTTTATATAAAGATAATTATACTGACTATAATCTTGAAAATATTCAAGGGATATACTTAAAAGCGAAATAATTTTTTTTAATGTTTAATTTTTAATTTGACAATGTTTTAAAAACTAGCCTTACGTTTGGCAAACAGCGTGAAATATAAATCAAAAAGCACAAAATGCAATACTCTATAACTGTTGGACTTAGAGAATCTAACAAGTTATTTCTTCTTGGATAGTAGATTTTAAATTAAAAAAATTTCAAAGAAACTATATTAGAATTTCAGCAATTAAAATTAATCAAATTTTAACGTACTTTATAAATAATATATTATTGTGCAAAGACATATTTACATCATATTAGAAATAAAAAAGAAAACCAATAGAACCAATTAGAAATAAAATAAGAAAATTTAAATGAATTGCTACTTAGTGAATGTATTTACAGATGAAACCAAATCACTGATGCAATCCATCGGCTTTTTCCATTTGTATTATTACATTCATATGTATAATTTTTAATTTGTAGTTGTTTATTGATGTTCATGTCTTTTTATTAGTCAATAATACATATATATCTATACTTATAATAAAGCTCAATGTGTGTGTGTGTGTGTGTGTGTGTGTTGGCGCTCTACAGGCCAGACCATTCAACCTACAGCTGCCAAATTTGGCACGTGTATACCTTAGAGGCCGGGAATGTGCACCTGGGGGTTATTTTTTCGAATTTTTAACTAGAATTTTATTTATTTCAAAATTAAGCGAAATTTTGAAGTGTTTCTGCTATAACTTACGAAAATATTTCCACAAAAAAAAAGATTTTTACATCAAGTTAAAGATCAAAAAATTATCTTTTAAATGAAACTAATGTTTTAATCTTAAAATTCTATTTTTAATGAATTTTTTAATAAATATTTTAACTATGTTTTTCAATAATTATTTTCGTCAAAAATAAAAATTAAAATTAAGCACGTTTTACATTCAAGGGAAAAAATAAGCTTTTTTCAAAGTGTTGCCATCACATTGATTAAAGCTCCAATTAAAAATAAATTAAATCTTTTTGGAAATGAAATCTGCAAAAATATAATTTTCGGCACGTGTCTGTAGGAAATGAAACAAATATGAAATATTATTTTTTCTAAAAAATAAATTCAAGAAAAATTATTTTATGATCTTTTACACTCTCTATACAGGGTGTTTATACCCGGACCCATTCTGATGTTTAATGACTCATAAAATAATGAAGATATAAACAAACGTATGTCATTTATTGATGGAATAACTCATATATTTTCCTTTTCAGGTTTGAATATTTTTACTTTTGTAAATATCGTCTGCGCGTGTGGTAAATTTTAGATAATTTCATTTTCCAGTCTAAATATCTGTACTTTTCTAAATATCGTCTGCTTATTAATTGCATTTTTCACTCTTTTGTTTTTGGCAACTATTGAAATGTTATGTTTACTTTTGATGTGTTTGTTCTATGTAGTACTTTTGTATGTGATGTTTTATTCGAGCGGATATTATGGAGAATGCACACACCACAAGAGAAAGCACATATTTTATGGTGGTCATAGAGTTAATTTCCAATGAACTAAATCACTGACTTTTAAGAGTTAATTTCCAATCACTTAAACTGACTGATTTATGAAAATTTAAATATCACTATTCAATATAAAAAGGATAATTTTAGATTTTCCATCGATCGCTTCAAAGAAAATACGCCAATCAGCGCGCAGGTTTCTCAAGATTAATTGGTCTAAGATTATGAAAATGTTGAGTTTTTCTAAATTTTTAACATTTAAAACTTCATAAATAAGTCTTAGTTGATCGTGGAAAATAGAAACATTCATTCATTTATTTAAAATTTGGTGTGTCCAGAATATTTCACAGAATATGATACCTTACTGCATTAAATTTAGACTTCATAATTTTTGAAATGTATTTATAGGCAAGAACAAAATATTACTATTGATTTCATTTCAATCCTTTTGAAAGCAAAACTAAAAACTGAATTTTATGCTGAACCTCAGAAATGTTTGTTGAATTATTGTTTGAGATATTACATAAATTATGAAAAATATTTTGTGGTTAACATAAGACTTAAATACCGAGCGATTCTGTTCGCAATACTCACATTCAATAATAATAATAATTAATAAATAACAATAAAGATGATAAATAAAATAAAACGCTTGGTTTTATTAAAAAAATATCTTAATATTAATTGCAATTTCATCATTTTTATTTTAAATTAAAGTTGAAGTTTTGCCGGAAATGACAACAAATTAGCAATATATATACAGTAAATTGAACGAAACGATCTAAACAGTATAAGTTTGATATGACTATCAAAATTTGAAGATTAAAAATGTTTTGTTTGAGAATCCTTTAAGAGGCCAGTTACTTAAAATATTTAATTGAAAATTGTAGCGAGAGGTAATACTAGCGAACCGGCTGGTCGCCAAAGGCGGCTAGTATATATATAAAGATAATACATAACTGATACTATATTTGATGTTTTAATTTAGCCAAAATAGATATATTCTCAAAATAAGTTAATTGATCTAAATGCACAAGTCACTGATACAATCAATATTCTGTCTTGATTTCTCTTTTTACATGATTACATACTTTTTTATTTTAACGAGATTTAATAATATTCATATCTTTTTATGATAATATGCTGCCGGTTAATACACAATTGATAATATTATTATGTTTCTTTATCCTGAGAGGGTTCATTCTTAAAAATAAGTTAATCAATCTAAATGTACAAATAAAATCAAGTTACTAATGCAATCTATCTTCTTTTTCATTTCTTTTTTAATATGCTTATATGTATATTTTTATTTTAATGAGATTTGCTGACATTTATATCGTTTTATACGGCATCGATAATATGTTGCCGGTTAATACACAATTGATAATATGTTTGATGTTTCCTTATCCTAGAAAGAGGTATTCTCAAATTAAATTAGTTAATTTAAAATTACAATTGTTGGAATATAAATGTCTCCAAATAAATTTTGTTAGTAAATATTTTTTTCATTAAATAGGTTTGGCAAAATCATGTTTTAATGTGATAGCTCGAATTAATGCTTAATTGTGCTTAATAATGCTTAATGTGTTGACAAAATTTAAAATTTATATTGGAATTATAAAATACTTAGCCAATTCTTTTATATCATTTCGAGCCATGCTGATTTTTATTTTAAAATTTGTAAAAAGAGCATCCAATTTAACGAACTGTTTGTAAAAAATAGAATTCCAATTTTTAAAAAAAAATGCTCCTTTAAGGAAAGAAAAAGAAATTTATTAGAAAACCATTGTAATGGAGTGCAACCACTTTAATTCCAAACTTGAAACATTAAAACGCTGTTCGAAATATTTTCAAAAACTCAATACCAAAAATTCGTTTTAATGACAAGAAAAATCTCGAAAAGAACAGATGGCGAATGAAAAAGTGCAATTTTTATCCTATTTTGAATGCATCATTAAATTTTCTTATTTTTCTTAGTACAACGGAAAGCATCTCATGCATCGAAAAAGAAAGATTAATTTTGATTTAAACTTTGATAATAAGAAAAAAGCATTTTTAGTATTTTGCTTTTTAAATGGATCTTCTTAGACACTGATTAATTGAATTCTTGTTTATTTAAGAAAATAAAAATAATTCCATGCTTTAAATTTTTGTATTATTAATTCTAAACTCGGCCTGTTTTTAGAATGAAATTTTCTTTATTTTTCTAGTTAAAATTTATTCTTTTGTCTAGCAAAAAGAAATAGTAGTCACTTTATTCTAATACAGATGTATCTTTTGGAATAGCGCCAGAAAATGGTGAATTTTTTCATTTTGTTTTAAATGTATTTTCTACGTTATTTCTACTTTTTGTAATCTGCTGGGCTTTCCAGAATATTAAATAAAGAATAATGTGTCTGCTGGTTAAATGTTAACTTTTGTTTATTAGTAGTATGAAGGAGGTTAAATTACAACGCTCGTGCATTTTAAATGTTATGTATATTTTAGTTTTTGTTGTTGAGTACTTTTCTCGACAACCAAAATTCAGTCAAGCCATCATCTTAATGAGTTCACTGTTTAAAACAAATGTGAATTTCAGATTAAATTACGGATAAAAGAAGATTTTGGCGCTGTTGAAAAGATTATGCTGACTTTACAAAAAGTTTGAAAGACATTCTACATTATGAAAGTCTTAAAAAAGAATAACCAATTGGAAACACATAGAAAGTAAATATTCCACACGTAAAAAAGTTTTTATGACGTGTTTAAAATTTCAACGTTATTACACAGGAAAAAGATTTCCTTAAAGTGAAGCTGTTTTTATCAGGAAAGCTCATTTTGTTGACTCATTTCTTTCACAGGATAATAATGACTTTTTTAGCTAGAATTCAAATTTTCAAAAAATGTTTTTGTTAAATTATGTATTTAGATTCTAATTGCTTTAGGCTGTCGTCGTAGTTATTTTTTTTAAATATATTTTAGGTTTTGCATGCAAAACTAGATATATGATCTTAAAAATTTCAACAAAAGTCTAAATTTCATTCCTTTAACCCTTTATAATTCGCATTCTTTTATCGTCAATTTTTTCCTTTAGTTAAGTTTTGGTACAGAATAAACCCAGGAAGATAAAAAAAAACCTTTTTTAATTAAAATAATTTAATTAATAATTAATGTTATTTTTAGTTGATATTTACTACCTTCTATTGGCATATTTTCTTTATGTTCTTTTAAATACTGTTAGAAAAAATAGTATTATTTGAAGGCATCAGCCGGATTTAAAGGCACTGTAAAGTACTGTGGGTAAATAAAAGGTTAAATGGCATCATTTCTTATTATAATTGATTATAACAAATTTTGTTAACATGGATAAAAAATTAACTCAAATATATATAGTGAAATCCATAGTAACATATTTAAAAAGATTTAAAAAATTTTTCAAATTATTTTTTTAATGTTTTGGTATTAAATTTCGTAGGAAGTAAAATTAAACTGAATCTTCTCTGTTTTTTCTTTTATTTATTACTAGTTTTAAATATTACAAAATTCTTCATTTTTTATATTTAGCCTCATTTGTTAGCATTTCCTCTTTATTTGAAATCAGGAGGCAAATCTTGAAATTTCATTTTTCTTCAGTATGTGAAATTAGTTTCATTGATGATTATTCCAAAAATTCATTAACATGAACATCAGTCAACATTTCCACAAATAATTTGTAAAGATTTCATTCCCTTTTGTAAAAGTAATTTTTGAAAGCTTTTTTCTTCAGGGACAAAAAATTCGACGAAGTTTTCTTCATTAAAAATCTACAATGTAATTAGTTTTAAATTCTGTTTATTTAAAAGCTGTATTGATTATATGAAAATCAATACAGCTTTTCATTTTATTTATTATTTTAAAAATAGATGTTTTTTAAGAGACAAATTAGTTACTAGACTTGTATTAAGGAAGTTAGCTCGAAGTAACAATTTAAAAACTCTAAATTATTAAATTCGTTAAATAAAAAAATCGTTACATTTCACATTTGCATATATTTTTTTTACCTAAAACCCCAATGATAATAGATGTTTCAATGGATGGTAAAAAAAAAAAGATGCAAACATTTCATTTGTCTTCTTTAAAGAAACGAGAAATCAATTTGTCAAAAATCTATTATCTATTTCTTTCTATTTTATAATCTACTAGCCGCCTTTGGCTACCAGCCGGTTCGCCAATCTTAATGTTCGTTTAAATTTTAATAATTAAATATTTTACGCAATTCCAACTTTAATAGATTCTTCATCAAAATATATTAAATCTTCAAATTTTGATAGTCACATAATTCACTCATAATATTATAAAGGCCTTCAGTCATAACGTAATATGTATTTCTCTAATTTTCTGTTACTTCTCGTTGAATTTATGCTTTAAATTAAAGTGGAAAGAATTAATCTGCAATTAATATAATAATATTTTTTACTAAAACAAAGCATTTTTTTATAGTATGATTACTGATAACAGAGTCACTGAGCGTTTAAACTTTATGGGCACTAAAGAATATCTTTCTTAATTTATATAATATCTCAAGAATTTGTCAAAAAAATTTTCTCAGATTCATCATGAACAGATCGATTAATTGACAATGTTTAATTTTTAATGCATCAAACACTAAGAAAAAAAAGTGAATCGTTTAAAATAATCGGTCGAAACCAGATTAAAAAAACTATTTAAAAAACAATGTATTTGAAACTATAAGCAGATACAAAAAATATATAACTAACATAAATACAATTTAATTACAAAAGCACACAACTAACCTAAAAATAATTTAAATTGAGTCAAAATCTGAAGAAAATAGTTATCAACAATTAGACCACAATGCGCATGCGTGAATTTCCAACGCCAATTATGGTAACGCAAATGCGTGAATTTTTCTACGCCAGTTGGGGTAACGCTATGCAGATTAGAATTTTTTAATTTCCTTTATTCTGTGTTATTTTAATTCAAAAGTACTTCAGAATGAATCTGAAAGATGGATTAATTAACAATGTTTAATTTTAAAAGCATCAAACATTAAGAAAATAAACAGAATCGTTTGAAATAATTGGACGAATAATGTTAACCCTAGCCTCATTACTGTTGGGGAAAAAAAACTGAAGCCTTACTCATTTGGCGGTGGGGAAAATGGATGATTTTTTTGGCGGGAAAGTTAGTTTTTAATTAAAATTCTAATTAAAAATTCAACACAAAGGACCCCAGGTGCACATTCCCAACCTCTAAGGTATACATGTACCAAATTTGGTAGTTGTAGGTCATATGACCTGGCCTGTAGAGCGCCAACACACACTCACACATTGAGCTTTGTCTATACTTATAATAAAGCTCAGTGAGTGTGTATGTATGTATGTATGTGTGTGTGTTGGCGCTCTACGGGTCAGACCATTCAACCTACAGCTACGAAATTTGGCACGTGTATACTTTGGTGCCCGAGAATGTGCACCAAGGTATACACGTTCAAGGGGGTTATTTTTTAGAATTTTTAATTAGAATTTTATTTATTTAAGAATTAAGCGAAATTTTGGCGTCTTTCTGCTATAACTTTCGAAAATATTACCGCACAAAAAAGACTTTTACATGAAGTTAAAGATCAAACACTTATCTTTTAAATGATACCAATGTTTTGACCTTAAAATTAAATTTCTATTTTCAATGAATTTTTAAAGAAATATTTTAACTATATTTTTCAACATTTTTTTTCCTACAAAATAAAAATAAAATTTAAGCTGCACGAGCACGTTTCGCATTCATGGGAAAAAATTAGCTTTTTTCAAAGTATTGCCATCACATTGATTAAAGCTCCAATTAAAAATAAATTAAATCTTTTTGGAAATGAAATCTGCAAAAATATAATTTTAGGCAAGTGTCTGTAGGAAATGAAACAAATCTGAAATATTATTTTTTCTAAAAAATAAATTCAAGAAAAATTATTTTATGATCTTTTACACTCTCTATATTATTAATCCAATAAATAAGTTTTATTTTAAGGCAAGTTTTGTTTAATATGAACAGGATATCCATTCAAATCAGGGCCACACAGCTAATTTGCAAACCTTTAGTAAGACACAGATCTGCTAAAATGGTCTAAATGGAAAATGATTGTATTTTATGTCACTTGATTCAATAAATGCTCTAATAAATAACGAATTTTTGATTTTATATAAAGCTTCTGCTGTGGAAATCACGATTAACAAAATGTTCTTGAAACACTAATATTTTGAATAAAAAGAGTTAATTTCCAATCAACTAAATCAATCACTTAAACTGACTGATTAATGAAAATTTGAAATCACTATTCAATAAAAAAAGGATAATTTTAGATTTTCCATCGATTGTTTCAACGAAAATACGCTAATCAGCGCGCACTTTTCTCAAGATTAATTGGCCTAAGATTATGAAAATGTTGAGTTTTTCTAAATTTTTAACATTCAAAACTTTATAAATAAGTCTTAATTGATCGTCGACAATAGAAACATTCATTCATTTATTTAAAATTTGGTGTGTCCAGAATATTTCTCAAAATATGATACCTTACTGCATTAAATTTAGACTTCAAAATTTTTGAAATATATATATAGGCCGGAACAAAATATTTTTATTGATTTCATTTCAATCCTTTTGAAAGCAAAACTAAAAACTGAATTTTATGCTGAATCTGAGAATTTTTTGTTGAATTATTCTTTGATATTTTACATAAATTATGAAAAATATTTTGTAGTTAACATAAGACTTAAGTACCGAGCGATTCTGTTTGCAATACTCATATTCAATAATAATAATAATTAATAAATAAAAATAAAGATGATAAATAAAATAAAACGCTTAGTTTTATTAAAAAATATCTTTATATTAATTGCAATTTCATCATTTGCCCTTTAAATTAAAGTTGAAGTTTTACCGGAAATGACAACAAATTAGGAAAAATATATACTGTAAATTGAACGTAACGATCTAAATAACAGTATAAATTTAGTATGACTATCAAAATTTGAAGATTAAAATTGTTTTGTTTGAGAAGCTATTAAGAGACCAGTTACATAAAATGTTTAATTGAAAATTGTAGCGAGCTGTAATACTGGCGAACCGGCTGGTCGCCAAAGGCGGCTAGTTTATATTAAGTATAGATTTATTATTTTTATTATCTGCTTAACAACAACTCGTGAACAATTTTTTATCTGATAAATCGTATGAATGAGATTGGACGAAGCATATCATGAATACAAAGGAAAAAATAGTGGCACTGTTTGTTTCTCTAGCCTATGAGTATTTAATAAAGGAAAGATAATTTTCGAAAGATTATTAGGCAAACACTTATACGAGATCTAAAGCTAAGGATATATTTTAAAATTGGAAATCTGTCAAAGAATGTTCAGTTTATTATGTGCATAAATATGACTCCCTGCTTCTTTAAGTCCAAAAAGATCCTTGGTTGTTATAAAATAATGTAGATCGATTCATTTAAAATATTTGCTTCAGAAAAAAACTACAGCATTTAACCATCATTGTGCAATAAACGAATTTCACTTGAAAAAAATGATTATTTAAATGAAATAAAATTATGAATCCAATTTTTGATATTTTCTTGGGAATCGAATCTCTCTCCAGAGAAAACACTTGTCACGGAATGAAAGAAACAATAGTCTGAAAGAGCAAAATCTGGTGAAAATGAAATAACGTGTGCCATTGATTGATTCTAAAGTTCCTTTTATTGATCTGGAAACATATGGGCCAGTACACTTATATTAAAAAATAGCCATTTGCTGCAGAATTTGTAACCTGGATTTTTTTTAACCCTTTCCTATGCTTTTTGTCATATATACTGAAATCTGACTTTTAAATTGCCGAAACAACTCTTTGCAATTTGTATTCGTTAAATATGTTTAATAAAATGCCTTATAGCAATCTATGTATTCCTGCTACACATTTCATTACTGTGAAATAATGTATTATAACTTCACGCTAATTCTATATTTGACACAAAATTCGACTGGTTTTCTAAATCCAATATATTTGGCGAAATATTAAAGAGAGTTACACACCATTTTCAAATTGTATTTTGTCAAATTTATCAAATACAACTTCCTCGATTCATGTGCAGGTAAATAGTATTTCTAAAATCAATTATTAAAAAAGTGCGAGATCATATTTATTATTCCAATACATATAACATGAAATTAGCTCAAAATTCAAATATTGACGAAGAATGTATGGCACAAATATATATTGTAACTATGGAAACGGATCAAAATTTACAATTTGTAGAGGAATGCATGGCACAGATATTTATTATAATTAATAAAATCCCTCAAAGTCATAGTTATACTGTAATGGCTGTAATAGAAATATTTAGCTGAAAATCTTTCTCCTTTTGGCTATTTCAATTAAAATGTTTTAGATAAAAACGTTTCTTGATCTTTTTATCTTAAATTAATTACAGTTACTACTTCTTTTCTAGAAAAAAGTTATTAATTTTTCATTTCCTGAGATACTTGTAACCAGAGGCAGGAGGAGGATTAAAATGTTATATAAGAACTTCAATCAAAATTAAAGTTCTAAGAACTTCTAAAAATCATTCTTCAAAATATTTTCTGAGAAATTTAAAACCCCAGCGAATTCCTTCTAACTAAAATTCTAGAGAAATATTCTTCGTTGTAAATTTTCTATCGCAGCAATCCAAAATCATGAAAATGCTGTCTCGACCAAACGCTCGATCGCCGCAGGAAAATTGTTTTCTAGAATTCTAGAAGAGCTTAGCGAATATTCGGGAAAGAAAACTGACGTGAAATATCGAAGCACTTTCTTAAAGTATAAATAGACGCCTCTATGAACGGAACTGAAATATATTTTTCTTTGGAATTTTATAACGCGTTATTTAAAATTTTACAATGCCTTTAGAAAATTGTTAGTTTCAAACTTTACAAGCATTCAGATTTGCCTTAATTTTTTTTAAATCGTTGATTTCTAAATTTCTTTTCTTTTTTTTTTTAATTTTATACATTTTCTAGATTCTTTGGAAATGGAAATTCTAATTATATTTTCACATACAAAATATACAATCAAAAAGTATTGTAATTATCAAAATATTCGAATTCGGGATTTAGAAGAATCTGCACGTTTTAGATCTCTTTGATTCTGAAAATACATAATTTTGGAATTAAATCTGCCTGTATCTCTGTGAATGCAATAACTGAGATGCTTTAAACTGCACGATGGAATTAGTAAGGGATCTCTACATCAGATTCGTTATACAAGGTGGTTATAATAAAAATTTCGCTTTAAAATGACCATCAAATGAAATCTACTGGATCAAATGTTATCAAACTTGGTGATAGTTCAAAGAAGGTCATGGGAATTATGCAAAAAAAGTTCAAAAACTGACTACCAGGGAGCAAATATCGCTGCATGCATTGTTAAATAAAAATAGGTCATTAAGATTTGTTTTAAAATGTGTTTAATCGTTTTTGAAATGTGTTACAAAGCTTGTTCAACATGGCATCCATTATATTTTGAAGGCAAGTTAAATCGCATTAATGCATTCTCAAAAAAAAAAA
>JAPMOR010084271.1:227664-246296 GCA_026543865.1 Argiope aurantia | reverse complement strand
TGTCCTCGAACCTGCCTTCCGCTTCACATAAAATAATGTTTATATATAATGATATTTTAAATTCTCAATTTAATCCAAATTAATTTCTAAAACTTTGTCTTAATTTAGCCCATAGTAAAATATTCTTATTTCCTGATCTCATTCCACTTAATAATTCAGCTGAAGTTGTGTAAAAATTAATGCGTAATCAATTTTAAGTATAAAGTGAAAAATGATCCGTCCGTTGTCTTTGTCCAAGGTCAACACATGTTTTCAATTGACACGTGGCCGGAAATCCCATGTTATATAAGACTAGTGATCATTTGTTTCGCGCTTTTGTACCGCGCTGCGCCATTTTGTAAATAAATCATGCCTGTCTCCCGAGAGATAATAAAATGAAATTAAAAATACAATGTCTCTTCACTGCTTGTTAAACCTGCATTCCGTTTCAACCAAAATGTTACATATATATAATATTAATTCAAAACCATCAAAACCACAAGCATTTACATAAATAAATTTTGTATGTCTATTTGTACTTAAATTATATTTGTTTGTCAAATTTTTGTTTCAAACAGTCAGAAAAAAAGTCTAAAGTGCATACTTGTTTTTTTTTATGTTACGAAGTTAAAAACTCTCTTATGCAGGACTCGTAAAATAAACATCTGATTTCTTTATGGATGTTACAGATCTAATGTGATGTTAAAGATTATTTCTGGGGTTGACAGGCTTGCCCAACGTCCACACTTTTTGAATTAGAGTGATATCATTTTCATTAGGGAACATGAAAGCAAGTTCCTGGATTGATTAATGTTATAAAATGAACAATGATAAATTTTATTTCCTTTTTAAAGAGCATGTTATGCAATAGTGTATAATATTTCTTATTAATTATATAATGAATATTGCATTTTTATATTAGATTCTTGAATGTGTTTTGTTCATTTTTTCACCTTAAAAAAGCACTTAAGAAAGATTGGTATAATATATATCAATCAAAATATTTCCCATCATTTTCTACAACTGTTCGCCATTTTTGTCCAGTAAATCTTGCAATTAACTGTCTTCGAATTTTTTGATCCTCCAGGCCGTTCTTTGTCATTGACATCGAAATCACAACTCTTAAATCTTTGAAACCAAAACAGATAATTGAGATATGACGGAGCATCATCACCATAAGTTTCTAAAAATATCTGATGGGTTTCGGCATCAGATTCCTTCAACTCAAACAAAAAAAGCAATGAATGTCTTAAATTCAATTCGGAACGTTCCATATTTGGAGTCTTCATACACTGAATAACTCAATAATGCTAAATGGAAAACTTTCAAAATGATAACAATAAAGTAATAGTAAATTGGTGAAACCCAAAACCATTGTCGCTTATATAGATACTTCGCATGTTTACCAATAGATGTCGCTCATTATAATACATGCAATCACAATACGATATCTATAATATGATGATTTCTGTATATTATATTTCGAAATCTCTCAAAAAAACTTCACTTTTTGATATACTTTTAACTAGTCATTTAGATTAGATATTACTTAATAACAAATGTTGTTGGTAATGTGGTGTTTTACAGTAAATAAATGTTTGTCTGATTTCAGTATCCAATTGGAGATTCATGGCCAGTATATATTGTATGATTCAGATATATTAAAAATTAAAGAATCAAGTTTGCCATTTACTTTTGTAATATAATTTATCCACGTTATGTCATTTAAAATATCTTCGTAACCTATTTCATCTGCAAACTTTTATCAAGCAATTTTACAACTCCTATAAACATCTGGCAAGATTCAAATGCAATTCGTTTTGTCATCTGAAAATAAATTTGTTTTTAATGAAATACGAACAGTAAAACGTCCCTTAGTGATTGTCATTTAACAATCAGAGACATTACAGTACAAGTGTTTATATGGAAAAAAGTCTAAAACAACAATAACTAATAGGGATAACTAATAGATTTTCGAAAGATGCGAAAACAACAATAACTAGGGGAAATAACTAATAGATTTTCGAAAGATGCGAAAACAAAAATAACTAGGGGAAATAACTAATAGATTTTCCAAAAAGAATAGTGCATATTTTCTCAGTGTCATCTTTATTCTGGAATTTTTGACAAAAAAATTATAATTTTTTTAAGTTTTGTCTTTTTCTGATACAGCATCATGTAATTTTTTCCTTTCCCGTGATTGAAGTAGCCTCTTCATGATTACTGTTCTAAGCCCTTTAATTAGATCAAAGAAAATTCGCTACGAAAAAGTTTTATAAAGGGCTTATTTCGATGATTGGTAGAAGCATCGGTAGAATTGTATTACAGTCGGAAGGAATTACTTCAAAGGAAACACAATACATTTCGACCAAAAATCTAATAACTTTTATTTTACACCACCATTCCTTTTAGATCGCTATAATATTATTTATTTTAAATATAAATGTGGATTTATAATCTATACTTATAATAAAGCTCAATGTGTGTGTGTGTGTGTGTGTGTGTGTGTGTGTGTGTGTGTGTGTGTGTGTGTGTGTGTGTGTGTGTGTGTTCGCGCTCTACAGGCCAGACCATTCAACTTACAGCTACCAAATTTGCCACGTGTATACCTTGGAGGCCGGGAATGTGCACCTGGGGGTTATTTTTTCGAATTTTTAATTAGAATTTTATTTATTTAAAAATTAAGCGAAATTTTGGTGTGTTTCTGCTATAACTTCCGGAAATATTACAGCACAAAAAGATTTTTACATCAAGTTAAATATCAAAAATTTATCTTTTAAATGATACCAATGTTTTGACCTTAGAATTAAATTTCTATTTTTAATGAATTTTTAAATAAATATTTTAACTATATTTTTCAACAATTTTTTCGTACAAATAAAAATAAAATTTCAGCTGCACGAGCACGTTTCGCATTCATGGGAAAAATTAGCTTTTTTTAAAGTGTTGCCATCACATTGATTAAAGCTCCAATTAAAAATAAATTAAATCTTTTTGGAAATGAAATCTGCAAAAATATAATTTTCAGCACGTGTCTGTAGGAAATGAAAAAAATATGAGATATTGTTTTTTCTAAAAAATAAATTGAGGAAAAATTATTTTATAATCTTTTACACTCTCTATATTATTACTCCAATAAATCAGTTTTATTTTAAGGCAAGTTTTGTTTAATATGAACAGGATATCCATTCAAATCAGAGCACACAGCTAATTAGTAAACCTTTTGTAAGACACAGATCTGCTAAAATGGTCTAAATGGAAAATGATTATATTTTATGTAACTTGATTCAATAAGTGCTCTAATAAATAAATTAGATTTTACATAAAGCTTCTGCTGTGGATATCACGAATAACAAAATGTTCTTGAAACACTAATATTTTAAATAAAAAGAGTTAATTTCCAATCAACTAAATCAATGAAAATTTATGAAAATTTGAATATCACTATTCAATAAAAAAAGGATTATTTTAGATTTTTCATCGATAGTTTCAAAGAAAATACGCCAATCAGCGCGCAGGTTTCTCAAGATTAATTGGCCTAAGATTATGAAAATGTTGAGTTTTTCTAAATTTTTAACATTCAAAACTTCATAAATAAGTCTTAGTTGATCGTGGAAAATAGAAACATTCATTCATTTATTTAAAATTTGGTGTGTCCAGAATATTTATCAGAATATGATACCTTACTGCATTAGACTTCATAATTTTTGAAATATATTTATAGGCCGGAACAAAATATTATGGATTTCATTTCAATCCTTTTGAAAGCAAAACTAAAAACTGAATTTTATGCTGAATCTCAGAAATGTTTGTTGAATTATTGTTTGAGATATTACATAAATTATGAAAAATATTTTTTAGTTCACATAAGACTTAAATACCGAGCGATTCTGTTTGCAATACTCATATTCAATAATAATAATAAATAAATAACAATAAAGATGATAAATAAAATAAAACGCTTGGTTTTATTAAAAATATCTTTATGTTAATTGCAATTTCATCATTTCCACTTTAAATTAAAATTGAAGCTTTACCGGAAATGACAACAAATTAGCAAAATATATATAGTAAATTGAACGAAACTATCTAAACAACAGTATAAGTTTAGTATGACTATCAAAATTTGAAGATTAAAAATGTTTTGTTTGAGAATCAATTAAGAGACCAGTTATTTAAAATATTTAATTGAAAATTGTAGCGAGCGGTAATACTGTCGAACCGGCTGGTCGCCAAAGGCGACTAGTTCTTAAATAAAACATATTTTTTCGAAGTTTAAATAATCGTCAGGTAAGATCTCGAAATTCTCGTTGCACCAACAGCTGCCGAATTTGCCCATATATATAAAATATCTTGGACTGTGAAAATATACATCTGAAATTTTATTTAAACTTTTAATTAATTAAAAATTTAACTGATTTTCAGGACTTTCTTTCATGGTAACTTCTGAAAACATCAGACCAAAACTGATTTCTAACTAAATTAAAACTATAGTAAAAATTAAACTCTACATACTTCTTTAAAATTTAAAATTTTTCTTTTGAATGATATTTTTATGAATATTTTTGAATGATGCCGATTTAATATTCGGAAAATCGCTTTTTTGAATCTTGATAAGTTTTTAAAATTGCTTTGTTTGCCTGAATGCCAACACTCGATTACATTTTTGAATTGAAATTGAAAAAGTTTTCATCGCTTCATCAATTATTTAATCATATGATTTCTTCCATTATTGAAAAGAAATTCATATGCTAAAGAAAAAAGATTCTGTTTAATACCAGTGTAGTTTATATGATATAAAAAAGTGAAGTTAAAATACCGCGAAATTTAGTAGATAAATGAGTCGTATATCTGCGTTTTAATTAGAGCTATGCTGTTGTAGGACAGTAGAAAGGTTCACGCAGACAATAAAAAGAACATATGAAAGATCAGTTTCAAGGAATCATAGACATGTAATTATATCTAAACGATTCAGCTGAAATTATAAATATAGCCTATATCTAAAGTAAATCACTTCGATCGTAAAAAGCGACAAGTAATAAAAAATAAAACACAGAATAATATTTATAATAGCATAGAATGTAAATTATAGTTGCAATAAATAAGATGAAACTCAATAAAATATAATAATTCTGTTTAAATCATGATAACACATAATAATTCCTTTTCCAGTTCCGTTAATAAAAAATATAGAATTCGACACATTGAAAAATATATCTTGGAAAGATAGCTGTTGTGAAGAGTCTTATAAATTTTCAAAATCGAAGGCAGCTTCAAAATTTTGGGATTTTAAGGCAAACTGTTATTGTTGATATATCTTGCAGCAATATCTCACTTGTATCTAGAGATATTATTCTTCATTAACTATTCCTTTTATGAGGTAAAGGTATTTTATAGAGACACTTCCTTTTATGTAACTTCGCCAAGATGTAAAGTTCATATTAGCCTTTTATACATTTCATAGATTAAGACTGAAACTTTTCATAGTTTAGTGAAATATGTAGATTATCCTTGATCTGAATAAACTTTCCTATAATTTATGTCCACCATCCTTGTTAGGGATAGCAAACATCCCCTGTATGGAATAGCATCATAGTTATACAATTCTGAGCTAAGATTTTAAGATTCTATTCGAAAGAGTTTCTTAAAGAGCCGTTATTAAGAACCTGAGATAAAACATCAATCAAAGAAGAAAGTCGCATTATATTGTCGCGTAGATGAAACCGTGTCTTATTAAAGTCAAAGATAACATTAACTAATCTCAACCCGAGACTTTATTCAGGCCGCGGTGGCCTGGTGGAAAGGTCTCGGCTTCGGAACCGGTAGGTTTCAGGTTCGAGACCCGATTCCACCGAAGAACCGTCGTGTAAAGGGGTCTGTTGTACGTTAAATCCGTCCTGACCAAACGTCCTCCCGCTGGTGTGGTGTGGTGTGGTGTAGAGTGGAGAGGGGGGTGCCAGCTCAGGTGTCGTCCTCGTTATCTGACCGCGATTCAAAATTACGAGGTCCGTCCCAAAATAGCCCAAGTGTTGCTTCAAAAGGGAAGTTAATATAACCGAACCAAATCGACACTTTATTCAAGGAACTAAACCTTGCAACTGTTTTTATCCATAACAAGAAATGACTCGAATCTTCCAGATTTAGAAAGATGCAGAAATTATAAGAACATTCTAAAACAAACGAGAAATAACTAGTTAATCAAAACAATTTTTATGCAACTTGCTTGCAGTCAGGTACGAACTTGCCAACTGTCGCTTTCAGTTCATAGCATTCTACCACTGAGCCATTCAGTCCACCTTAAATTAAACAAGTTTCATTACAATATGAATTAAAATTAGAAAATAATACATTTCTATTAGATTATATTTATTAAGTAGTTTTTAATTGATTTCTTAAATTCAAAAAATATAATTTATATAAACAGAAATTCTCATTACTAGCTTCAGTAGTGATAAAAATTTTGAGGTAAATAATCAACACATAATTCGCTGTTAGTTATGAAATTTTAAAAATATACTTATATTAGATTCAATAAGTAAAAGCATGTTATTTATAGATAAATGTTATTGACCTAAACTGCTTTATTTTTCATATATTTGAAGCTGTAACCTATTTCCATTAAATTTTTTAAGTAATAATTTTTAAATTTTTAGATTTGGAGAATTTTGGTTTGGTGATAAAAACTTAATGAATTATGTAAAATAAAACTCTTCCGTGGCAGCCGGGCTATAGTTAACAAGCAGAAATCCTTCATAAGCTAAAAATAATAGCAGAATGCAAGGAAATCCAAAAATCCACTTCCTTTGATTAATTTTATGCATAATAAAAATAAATAATCAAGAGAGAATAATTAGATTTCTACGAAATAAAGCCCTAAATAATATTCTTTAGCTTATGTTTGAATCGAAAAAGTTATTAAAAGGAATGGGCGGATTCTTATTTCATTCTATTTAATCTAGCAACATTTTTTAATAATAAAAAAAATGGAAATTCCTTTTTTCCTTGCGTTTGCTGGTATTTTTTGCTCACATGAAACTTTACTCACATTAAGTTTTGCTCATATGAAAGTTGCTTATGTATAATCGAGGGAAAAATAGGAGCTACCCAAGAATCTTTCAACCTACAATCATAAAAGTATTATTCCAGATGAATTTAAGTACTCTTGAAGATATTTGAATTAAAATGTTACTAAGGGACCGTTTCCATATTCAAATAAGAACAAACTTCGAAAAGTCCAAAAATAATAAATATTGTTATCATCAAATTTCAAAAATACATCAAAATTTTATAAAGATGCTACTCGGGAAATAAATTTCATGAACTTAGATCTGTTTGTGCTAAAAACAGTTCGAACTTCTAATATTATTGGGTTGTTCGGAAAGTAATTTCTTTTTTTACGGACAGAGGATTTAATTGTATTTTTTTTTTTTGCACCCAACTTCCCATTTAAGCCATATAATTTTTACATTCTTTGAGAGCTCATATAGCAAGGCTTGTGTGTGAAAGATTCCAATTAATTCTACGCAGTAGTTTTTGGTTGGTGCCCTTTTAAATATGGAGAACGATAAGCAGCATTTTCGACATATCTTACTGTTTTACTACAGAAAGGGTAAAAATGCTGTTCAAGCCAGAAAGAAATGGACCGATGTGTATGGAGAAGGTGTGTTGACAGTACGTCAGTGCCAGAACTGGTTCGCTAAATTTTTTAGACGGTAAAATCTTCACTTCAAATGAGGAGGTCAAAAAGCACCTCGATCCGTTTTTTGGCAGCAAAGACCAAAAATTTTATGAGCGTGGAATGATACTATTACCATAAAGATGGCAATAGGTGTTGGACCAGAACGGCCAATATATAATTTAATAAAGTATTTGTTTATTATACAAAAACTGTCTTTCATTTCAAAAAAAAAACGAAATTACTTTCCGAACAACTCAATAAAATAAAATTTTGGATTTTATTTTATCTTAATTATATAATGCTTATTATCTTATATATAATTAATATATTTAGATTTTATATATAATTATATCTTATATATTATATAGGGCTTATAATGCTTATTATCTTATTAATTCTTTCTATTGCCATAATATTTTATCAATAATCAATACTTTTAAATTTGGAAGGTAATCTCTGTAGCAAATTAGAAATTTTACTCACCGTCTCATATATTGTCGTTTATAGTATATAGGAAATCATTGTAAAAATTGAAATTTTATTTCCTAATAAATATTTTGTAACTGTTCAATTTTAGAAACATACTGATAAAAATATTTATCTTCATAATTAATACATAAAAGTTTTATATTTTGTAATAAGAGAAACATTATTTGTCTCTCATCACTTCTATGCTTTCTTATGAGAGACATCACTTCTATGCTTTTTTATGTTTATGTGCTCAATAATTTGTATAAAAATCTCATATTTTATAAAATAATTCTAACTTAATTGCATTATTGTACATAATCATAAATTGAATAAAAATATTCAGGCATCAAAGATTTATTAAGTAAATGAATTAGTATCAATTTTTTGAATGGAAAATGTATCTTACATTTATTTCCTATAGATGCGGCAACGAAGAATTTCACATAAAATTTAAGAATTCACTAAGTAATGATTAATATTTTTAGTTTACCATTATTTTTACAAAATAAAATGACGTATTTTGTGCTGAATATTTAAATGAAGCACAAAATAAAATTTAAAAAAATAAATTTTAATTTACTAAAATATCGAAATGAATAAGCGTCTTGGAAAATAAAGGATAAGAATTTCTCTTAATAAGCAAAAATATCTTATAACAGAAATAAATTGGCAACAGTTTGAACGAAATTTATTTATATGTTTTTTAAAGATTTAATACAAAGAAGTTTGGATGTTATAAATAACATTTTTATAGAACATTGGAGATTATTTTTCTCAATTATTTGAACAATCTGTTTTGCCAAATAATTCTATTTAAGTATATTAAAGAGCTGTTTTTATATCTTTTTGAAAAGAATTTCTTACTTTCAAGAACGAATGCAAAATATTAAACTAAATATCTATTGTCAAACTCGTACGAATAGTTAAAATTTAATGTATTATTTTTAGATATATTTACTAATAATTTTATTACTACATTAAATACAATTGGAAAATAAATGCCAAATTAATTGATTTCACTTGTTTATTGTTTGATAAAAAAAACTCAATATAAATTTTTAATTATTAAGATAGATACTTCTTAAATACAAGTTATATAATAATTATCATATATAATATTGTACAACATTGTGCAACAGGCGAGGCTACTTGGAAAATTCAGAATGCTAAATACATACCTTAATTGTTTCAGAAATCAAAAGAATTTTTATATTATGCTTTTATTATTCCTTATCTGTTTATTGACTAAATGTAATAAATATTTATTTTTATTACCATACGAAAATAGAAAATAATAATTTAGATTTCCATTTAGTTCATTTTTTTAAATTCAGTTATTGTTTTTGTTTTGTTTTTTAACTAATAGTTTTTTTTATCTAAATACTTCATTTCTGTATTTGTAACTGCCGAGGATAGAGTTATCCATCTGAAGGAAAAAAATTGCACAATATTTAAATATAAAGTATAAAAAAAGAATGATTAAAGATTCACTTCTCTGATGAAGGATTAAGAAACTCTTCTTTCTCTCAGAAGATTTATTTTCTAAAAAAAAGTATTCTGAATAAAGCGAAATAAAAAGCATAAATAATGCATGTTGTTAAAAAATATAAACTTTTCTTTTGTAAAAAAAATGTGAAATTTAATTAAGAATATTGAATAAGATGTTGTAATTTAAGAACAAGGAAACAATTTTTAATTAATTTTTCTTTTCCAACTCCCGAAGATATGCAGTGGTGTTTTTTTTTTTTTTTTTTTTTTTTGAGTTTTAAAAATTTACTCAACCATCCCATTAAAAATGTGTATCGATTCAGTTCTTGTTAAATGATCAGTATCACAACGGCATGTTATATTCAAAAAATAATAATCATTTTTTATTCATTTTATTATTTTATTCCATTTTTCATATTTGAAGATCTGTAATATTTATTTTTTTATAATTCCTTTCTTTCTACATTCATTCATCAGATTCAATCGTTTAATTCTACCTCTAGCTGAAGTTTCTCAGTTTCCCTTGCATAATTCACATAATACTGTTTGTTTCAAATCGTATACTTATTTTATCCTGCAGTATTAGTCTTAATGTTGGAAAGAAAGATTTACAGAAATTTTTAAATAGATACTGATTGGATAATTCAATCACATCTCTCACATTCGTGACTGGCCACAAATATGATTTTTTATAAAAAATGAAAGAATTATGACCCATTATGAACAAGATTTATAGATTCTTCTGGTTAATTCAATGTGACATCCATTATTAGAAATTCTATATAAACTAAAGTGTTAAAAAAATTAAGTCAATTAATCTCTGGAGTTGCATTCGCAGAACAAGTTAGAATAGTTGTCATTGCTGTTTTTAGCGATTTTGCTGTGCTGATGTTGCTAGTATCTAAAAATACTGTCTTTTTTTTACCCGTATGCCGTGCGATTCTAGAACATTCATGGATTAAAGCGTTGTTTTCATTAACCAGGTCACGTAGTTCTTTTACCATACACTCATGGATAATTTTTGTAACAATACTTAGTACTAACTTTCTTTTAACGTTTTTTCGACTAAATTAAATAGAACAATTTAAAAAATATATGTTTCAAGCTGTGATTTGCTATTTGCAATGCGTCACAAGTAGTGCCAAATTGATTATCGCATCATAGAATTTTAAAACGCAACGCTACTCAACTCATATTCACTCTTAACATTTAGATTAGCAAATGAATTTCTTATTGAAATTCTTGTGGCCCCATTCCCGTGTACCTCCAGCGTAGAATTGACTATATTTCTTAATTTTTGCTATTGACCCTTTCGCCGTCCTTTCCTATCTACGAAATTTTCTATTTTTCCTCTGTTTTGCAACGCATTAAAACAAACGAAAATAAAAACTCAAATAAGTAAACATTTACAAAACGCTTAAAAGTTTTAAAATGTAGAAGAATGCTTGAAGCGCGTTACGACCGTCCTGCAGAAGTTTTATTTGAACGCTCTAAACCTGTTACGGACGACGAAGAGGTTAACGGTCTCGAATATCATGTGAAAACTAATCCTTGGACCTTAGAATAGATTGTTACTTATCATAGTTATAATATTTTTTGAAAATACACATTCCTTCGCCTATAAATTAGAGAACACCTAATACCTGCACATATATATATTTTATGTTTTTAACTTTTGATGGAATTTTTACATCTAACCACATTCGTTTAACTACAGGTTCCTTGGGATTAATTATAGAAACACTCAATTCTGATTACCATTGTTAAAAATCAATATCAATTAAAATCTTTAATTTTTCCTTTTTCCAAAGAATACAGCCCATTCTGCATCAAGTTATCGCCCAATTACACTGAAAGAATGTTCAGTCTTTCATGACGTTTTAAAAATTCATCGCATCTTGGGAGGAACAGTTAAAAATTCTCCAACTGTTCGACGGTGCTCTTTGGAGAAAGGACAGAATTCTAGATATCATCCTCCCCCCGAGATTAGGAGAGAATGCCCGCTATCAGCATCACGCCTCAGAGAATCTTGGAATTAATGGCTTTCAAGAAGGTTTTATCAACTTCCGACAGGAAACCGAATTCTTGCAATATTGATTCGGTGAGAGTTCCTCTAGTATCTGGTTGTAACTAAAGTTGAGAGCCATTTTGGTTGTAAGGAAAAGAAAAATATTACTGATGGTAATTTTGTACATTTCTTGATAATTTGTATCACTTTCTCTCAAACTCTATTCTAAAATTTTAAATTATGCTATCAATTGATTCATTAATCAATGTGTGATCAGCGTGTGATTTTTATGTTTCAGTCAATCGTGTTTCGTGATTATTTATATCAGTACATTGTATTGAAAATCGTCTGGTATGGCTGGTAATATGTCTTTAGTACATACATTTTAGGAGACCCATTTCTTTAGAAGAAAAATTGCTTTAAGAATAGTTAAGAATTGCTTACATTCGTTGTATGCTGCTAAATTACGGTCGAATGAAGAAATCGGGATTTGAAAAATAATATCTTACGGAGTAGAGTAATATAATTGCAGAATTTGAAATGACAAATCAAAGAAGTATCTCATACCTTATCAATCAACTCAAAATCTATGAAAAAGGGCGAAAAAATTTCAGTTGCGAAATTAGAACGTCCTTAAAATGCCCATATCTGAATTATAAGACTTGTTATTTATATCTTACAGTATCCACTCAGCATAACAACAAATAATATGCGTGATATTTTAAAATGCAAATTATCCAATAACATTAAAACATTGCAAAAATTCATATACATTTTTAACTAATTGCTTCGGATTATAATTTCGGTATATAATTTTATCCGATAGACCATGAATTAACTGGAAGAATCTCTAGATCTCACTTTCTAAAAAAAATATGGCTTCTTGCATTTTAATAGAATGTTACAAGAAGGAAAATAAGCTTGAATGGAGAGAAAATAAGGAATTACTTCATATTAATAGCTACATTATTATGCATTTAGAGAGCCTTAAATTGTTATTTTAAGTATTGATATCTGTAAGTGTATATATCTCTATAGTTACCAATAATGATACCAAGTGACGATAAGTGCTTGCCTAATTCATTTTTTTTTTACTTCATTGAATTCTATTTTGTGATCCCTCTCCTTGCTAATGTATTTCAGCTTTGTTTTAATAGACTTGGTTCTCGCTACTCTATTTTTTTCGACCCTAATTTTATTGTATAAAGACTTAGGTAAACAACCTGCATACCATAAAATTTCATAATATAAAATTAGCTTGCCTACAACCTGATACTAAATAATAGAAATAGATATAAAAAAAAAGAGAAGCTGAGTATAATTTTATCAAAAACGTTTTGCAATAAAAATTATTATTTTCACTCTGTCTCTTGATAAATTCCGTCTGCAAAAGTAACATGAAAGGATTTATTTAAAATGTATAATATCATACTTTATTTAATTTATTGATGTTCCCTACGTGCATTCATATAAACTATTGCTTTGACATTGTTTACAAAACTACAATTTTTGACTTCAATTTATGAAACCGCATTTTTTTTTTATAAATCTTGACATGGAAATTTTCAATTATGAAGCTACTTAAACAATGTCATTGGTCATTTTTCCTGAACAATAATTAAAAGAAATTTATGGTTTTCCTAATAATAATTCCCACTGATTAAAGAAACGAATGAAAGTGTCAGCTATTTGATATCTTAAAAAATTGAAATCCCTAAAATTTCTTTTAGAGATCGTTATGCCGCCCAAATTACACTTACGATATCATGTGATTAAAATAAGAATAAAACGACCTTGAACAATAAGGAGTCGGTCCCTTGATGCAGACAAGGGTATTTCACGAATTAATACCCTGTCAGCGTGTCGACGAGGGGCGATTAGATTTGAACCTCCTTCCAGCAGATTGGACACGTTCTGCAGCGGTTTCCATTTCTAACCCCTCTCCCACCCCATTTCAGTCTACCCCTCTCCCCATCACTCGGTCATTTCGGACTTCTGGTTCTGTGACGAATTGAGCGTGTAGAATGGTTTCGAAAATGGAGGCTCTTGCGAAATTCCTGCCCATCAATTCGTACTTTCGAATGTTCCCCTTGAAGTGTTCCATCGGATATCTAGATTGAGATATTTGATTTATCCAAGAGAAAATAGATCGGATATTTTTCGACAACATTTCGTGACGTTGTGGCTTCTTTCATTGAAATTTGGAATTCAGATATTGAATATTTGAGAATTCGTCAAACGACATTCGTTTTTGTGTAAAATCGGCTGAGAAAAATACGCAAGAAATGAAATGACATTGCTGTCATAAATCTCAATAGAATGAATAAATAAATGAATGAATAAATGAAAGGGCAATTCACTCAACTGCTTTTTGGTGTGAAATTTTTACTTTCCCGTGTACGCACTATAGAGAAAGTATTGTAATTGTCAAAAAATTTGAACTCTAGATTTTAATGCCTCTCCAAGTTTCAGATCTCTCTGGATTCGAAAAACATATTTTTGGGAAATGTCCATTTGTCTGTGACAAAGATAACTCAAAAGCGTTTTGGTCTAGAAAGATGAAATTTTGTATGTGGTCTTTTCACCAAATTTGTAGATTTCTATCGGATTGTAAACAAAGTCCATTCAGAGTAAAACTGTCTGTCCGACTTTCGAATATAAGTTTGCATGTTAATTACAAAACGAGGAGAACTTGATGGATAAAATTAGGCACACACATTTTTACATCTATAATGCAGACACCTATAATATTTTGATCCAATTCCAATGAGGCGTTAACCGTCTATTGGTCTGTACTTTCAGAATCCTGTAAATTCAATAATTAAAAAACGCAATGAATTTAATATATTAAATTTAGTATGGGATTTTGTAACTTCAAGTATAGCTTTTTAACAAATTTTTGTTTCAATCGATTAGGAGAAATGCATCTAGATTGGATTTTCCAATGCTATTAACCACAACACAACGATTAATCGCCAAATATAGCAAAAAGGCTAAAATTCCGCCAAAGGTTAATATTTCGTAAATAGTGCTCGCCAATGCCATGCAAGACGTCTTCTGGGATAACACCTTTATTAGAGAGAATGAGATAAAGTTTTGGATATGACAATTCCTTAAATATAAAGAACTATTAACTAAATTCCTGAAAATAGAATAAATCGAAATGTTTTTTTAATTGTAAATTTAGTATTTGAAACGATGATTAATGATGCATTCGAATGATTAGCATTTTTTAGAACATTCTTTTGATGTACGCGAGGGAATAATATTTATATCTTCTGAGAAGCTATGTTTCATCTATTATTTTTAAAGAAAAATCTTTGAGATTGTTTGTTTAATATAAATTATTTTATTATTTCCCTTGTGCATTTTGAAACATACTATCCTGACATTTATCCTTTTCATTTCGATCACAACTGCAGATTAATGCAAAATCAATTTTAGGTTTATTATCTCTAATAACACAAAGTTCACTGCAATAATGTTATGATATCTTCAAGAAATCTACGACATTTATAACAACGAATAACATCGTTTTTATGCCGTACAGTATCATCTACTAACATGGCTTATTTGATAACTTCCCGTTTTGGTGCTACACGATTGCTATTTCAGAGAAATCTATGTAATTTTGAACTACAAAGTGATAAGTGTGACCTGAGCAAGCATCCCTTCTCTGAACAGTCACGCCACACTCTTTTGATTGAGCATGCATTAATTAGCTTACGATGCACCAATTAGCTTGATGAGTATTCAATGGAATATGTCTCCAACTTGTGCTCTTTAGCACCAAAAGCTAAAATGACCTACAAGCCATCACAACTTATATATTATTTCCAAAAATAAGGGGAACAATGTTCTCTTTAAGAAACATTGTATTTAAAGGATACATTCACTCAAATGAGATTTTGTTAATAGCAATACCAATAAAAATAAATTAATTATTAATAAATGCCTTCAATCTCATTTAAAAAGTACTTTTTGATTCAGTAATCCTTGCCAAATTTAAAATGATTTTTAAATAAAACTAAAAATACCACTAAATTACGACTTTTCCGCTGCGTAAAATACAGAATGAATTAATAATGCATGCCTTTTTAATATTTAAGCAGTCAATTTCGTAGCGTAATTGTAAGCTTCTGTTCCTCTTATACTTGATGCTATGTGTCTCCTAATATATCAATTTGCTATCGAATGCAGAGTAATTCTTAATTCATGGGTAAATGTATTTAATGCATAATAATGATTTAAACTTTATGAAATGACAGGTGAATAAATGAATTTTAAATGAAAGATGTCGTAGATAATATTATAAAAATGTTTATAGACTTCTTTATTTCTGTTTAAATTTTACAATTGGTATAAATTTCCTTTCATTGCATTATATTATTTTTTTTTAAATTCGATAATTATCTTTTACTTAAATAAAATGAACATAATACAAATGTTACATAGGCATTTCGTAATTTTGGCATTTCAATTCGCAACTATTTTTGCGAAATTTTTTGGCAGTTTATTAAGTTGTATAATTACTAATTGATATATTTAAGTAATAATATAATAATATTTGCTGTTAATATATATATATATTAATAATTATTCTATCATTTTAAGGATATTTTTATTCATTTGTGGAGGAAAATGTGTTTTTTTTTTTTTAAGAATTTACGACAATTTTTGTAAAAATATTTATTTATTTATTTAAAGAAGGAATTTTTGTTATGCCTGAATGCCTCCTAAGATTTTTCGAATTGAAAATATCACAAAACAGGAAAACATTTTAAATTATGTATATTTAATAATGAAATCCAAGTTGATATTTTTTATTCGTAATATTTGTTTTTAAATTTCTGTTATTTTAATCTATATAATTATAACAGAATCAAATTTCACTTAAACTGTGGAGTTTTTCTCTAATTTATTTATATTTCAGAGATATGAATTTAAAATAATATATCTCAATAAAAACTAATTATATGAATCAATTAATTTTGCTCTTTGCATTTGCATAATTTTAAGCATTTCAAACAGCAATAATCTCTAACAATATAAACAGGTTGTTCTCTCAAAATATAGCTCAGGTATTTGCTTTCAATTATAAATATTTTCTAAATTATGTAAATAATCATACTTCTGATTATTTCTGTCAATAAAAATATTTCCGAACAAAACAAGATGTTAAAAAAATTCAGTTGTTTCGCCTTCGTTGATTTTGACTTAATATTTTTGACTTAATAAAGTTTTAGACAATGCTCTGTTATTCTACAAAATCTGACCACTTCATCTTTAGAAAGCTTTTGAACTATTTTTAAAGATCTGAAAATATGTGAATGCCCACCTCCTAAAATAATCATACGCATTTCCTCAAGATGGCAACTTATTTAGCCTTAAACATTGCAATTCAAAACTTGATCGTTGATTTTAATAATAAAAGAATGCAAAGATTTTGATTAAAGTGTCAATCTGTCAAATATATTTTATTATCTATAACTAAAAGAATTGGGCGACTTATAAAAATTTAGGAATCGTTTTTTTATCCCTTTAACATTATATATATCGTTTCAAAAGGCAAAATTTTTGTTTCACTTGTCAATTATGTCAGTTAGATCATTTATCTCACAAGAAGTAAACACCAATTGATGACACTTTAAAAATTATTAATAGGTCTAATTAATATTAAGGTCTAAATTAAATTAAACACCTTTCCATTCATCAATCAGCACATTTCAGTTTTTGTATTCTTTTTAATAGAAATGTTTTAAAATGGCTATGGGAAATGAAAAAAATACATTTATATTTTAAAAAAAAAGGTTTGATGAAAATCATTAATTTATTAATTTTTTTATATATCAGTGAGCCGTTTATATCAGCATGCAGTGTTAAAACTAAACTTTTTGAGTATCAAAGAATAGACTTCGAAAAAAAATTATCAGTAGCGCTAAAAACAGGCCTTTTTGTTAATTAGGTTTTTGTCGGTTTTATCTACGACCAAAAAGGGCCAAAAAAAGTTATACCAAATTATTAAAATATACTTAAGTGCATAAATATATGTATAATAAATATGTGCATAAATATAGATGAAATCACGTGCTAATAACATGTTACATAGTTTGACGATGGAAATTGTCAAATTAGGGAACTCTTTTCTTTGCTCTCTTTGGTCGCCATTATAACCAGGTACAGTTAATTCCTGTATTTTTACATTGAATCCTGTAAAATTTTAATAAAATACAATAAATTTGAATTTATTCTGTTTTCTCCTCACCTAACAATGAAAACTATATCAATATGTCGTTATGCTATATTAACCATTTGTATCTACAATGCTATAAAACGTATTTTACAAAATGGCATTTTGTTGTAAAAAAAAACTACATAAAACTTTTGGATAGTATCTATCAAAGAAAAAAATAAAAATAAATTCATCTTCTCAATTTTTTATTTGGGAAACTTTTAGACATGTGTTTAATCCTTAAAAAGTGGCGTCAATTTTTATTCAAACTTGAAGAAGGAAACTCAAAGGATAAAAATGCATATTAATATATTAAAAAAAACGAATGCATTTGAGAAACACGTTAAGAATACAGTAAAAGAAAGAATGAATACCAAATTCCTTATTAATATTAAAAATATAAAAATGCAAAAACTTATAAAAAATGGATCAAACTAACATTCTCAAAAAAGGATGATTTATCTCTGAGTTTCAAAGTTTAAAAAAAATAATAATAATTTCTATTTTTCGACTGTCAAGAACTGCATTCTTTCTGCAATCATTTATTTACTTCTTTTCGGCTTCCTGGAAAACTGGGAAAATGAATAAATCAATAGAACCCTTCAGCCCTGAGCGGAGAAAGCTTTTTGCTTCCGTTGTTGGTTGTGGGGTGTTTTTCTACTTTTTCTCCAATACCTTTCATCTTTTGAAACTTATTGGTTTCAAAATTTTCCGAATCAAAGGAAAAACGAGAAACGTTTGTTTTCGTTTATTGAAATATTTGGAAGCTTTGTCGG
>JAPMOR010084271.1:202731-227654 GCA_026543865.1 Argiope aurantia | reverse complement strand
CAACCAAGATGTACACAGACGATCACATTAATAGAAATTAGCAATACGCAATCAGGTAGCAAATTGCAACTAAAATTATAGTAATAGCGCAACAGCGACTGGTGCATCAGCTTGCAGTGTGATAAAAGTCCAAAGAAAGAATTGACACCTCTTGTGAATGCGTCATCTTTTTTATAGTGTCCCAATAGGAAAGGGAATTTTTAGGAAGGTCTCTAAATTCCGGCTCCATTCATAATTTTTTCATTTTTCAAAACCTTCGTTTTTGTCACCAAAGTCGCTGAATTCATTAGCAAGTTTCAAGTCCGGGATTAATTGACATGGTATCTATTAAGAATATCTGGAAGTCTATTTTTACACTGATGATACTACATTGCAAGATAGCAATATTACAGATTCATATCAATGTATAAATAGTGGACAGCCGTTATTATATGTCATTTTTGTTAATTAGCCATTGTTGAAAGATTCTAGGTACGTGCCAATAAATCCCTTGTAAAAAATGAAAAGGAACTAGAATTTAATAATAGACTAAATAATACAAATATTCAACAATTTGCTTCTAAAATACCCCCTAATACCAACAGTTTGATTAAATTTTTAAAAATTTTCTTATACATCGGAAATGACGCTGTTGAAGTTCCCTTTTAGTATTTCGTTTGGCTTGTACAATTTAGTAAATAGTGTGTGCCATTTATTTAGCAAAGCATCGTGAAAAATAAAATTGAAATGCACCAGACAATCGCTATTTTTCTATGGAGCAATTTCTGCTTTCTTGGACCCTTTCCAAAAACATTCTTCGAGAAAGGATGTGATTTCGTTCTTTTTCATTTATACTCGCATATACGCGTTATGGGTATCTATAACTTTGATAGATTCTTTGATGAAACAACAAGTAAAAATTAGCATTGGTAGTTCAGACTTCTTCTGTTTGATATGGCTCATTTATCTTCCCTCCCTTTTATATCATTGCATTTATGAAATTCGAAATTTTATTACAGAAGAACGAATTCAAATTGAATCTATTTCTTTCGGAATAACTAGCATTTGTGAAGTTACAATTTACCATCGTTCACACAAAGTTGCTAGCCAACTTTTTTTTACCTCGTCTAATGTGTTTGTTTTCGAGTACTGTTTTGGAGTTTTAAAATATCTTTCCTTTAAACAAAATTCCTCATCCAAATTTTAAATCCATTCAAGGCGAAATCAAATACGGTTTTCTCTTTTTTGACGTGAGGAGTAATTTAGCAAGGAGATGAAGGGAACTGAATCATTATGGAGAAGAGAAGAAACATTTATGGCTTGGACTTCCATCGACAGGAAGTATTAAATGCTTTTATTCAAAAACTATGGGCATTTGCATTTGGATTGGATGAAATCTGTAAATGATTATTAGATCAAATACTAATCGTTCTTTACTCTTCAATAAATGTAATAATTCATTAATATTTGAAAAATAATTTTAAAAAATTAAGAATATTTAAATGCTATATCGTAATGATGCAAATAATCGCAAAGTTTGTAGAAATCATCCTAAAATATTCATAACATCTAGGTATATACATATATTACATGCTCGTATATGTAAGTAATTAATAAAATGTAATATAAAACACTATATTAAGTAAAGGCTTATATAAAAACTCAATCAAATTCAAAACTCAATTAGTGCCAATTTTCCAATTGCTATATTATGTTGCCGAACCTTTAGCTATCAAAGAACCACCGATATTATTTTGAAAAATAATTTTAGAATATGACCACATGAAAGTTCATTAAAAGGATCTCCTTCATATGATAGCACTTTCAATTTCTGTTTTCAACATTCTCCAGGTTGGTTTCTGGTCCAATGGTTTCCATTTTCAGAAACCAGTATCAAAAAACAAATATGTAAAAGCCGCTCCATAGTTTGGATAATATCGGTGTAGCAAATTTTATTTGATTGTAATTGAACTTGAACAGGAATTTCGAGTAATTGAACTTGAACAGGAATTTCGAGGATATGCAAGTCTTATGATCAGAGTCTTATGATCTTTTTTAAAGAGATAGGAATGCTATTGTGGATTTTCTCAGTTGATAGGGACGATGCTGGAAATAGCACCTTTTTCTCTAAACTTTGACGCCATTGGTATGGATGTTTAAGTAATGACGACAAATTTGACCTATATTTTACTATACTGGATAGATCTTTAAGAACTGTGTTTTAAACTTGAAGTCTTCTGACCTCGACACTGGGATTGGAATTAGGCCTCCATGGTCCCCATTTAATTTGAATATTTTGTTTAAAAATCAAATGTTTCTACTTAAAGGCCACTTTCTACAGAAACGACTGCCTTAACTGCACATATAAAATATAATTTAGTTCTCATCCCATTATATTAAGCATATATTATGTTGAATATTTACTTTGGAATTTTTCCGATTTTGCATAATTTTATTCGAAAAAATTTTTAAGTGATTGGGTCAAAAATACTATTTTATATAAAGAAAAATGCTTATACTCTATCATTGTTTTAATAATTAATCGAAAGCCTTCAGAATACTGATAGAGTACTGTATATGCAAAAACTATTTGTGTAAAAAATCTCCATACCTCTCAGTTTCAAATTAAAAAAGATATTAAATCTCATATTATTTATTTATTCTGTCTTTGTTGTTATACTAAATCATTTTTGATAATGGCAGTTATTTTATTTTCTAGGTAAGCAAGATCTTTCTGTTTCATTTGAAAAACCAGCCTTATCTGTAAAATATAATCACTCATCATTAAATTGTAAGTATTGGATTTCGCTTTTCTGAAGCCCACTCTCAAAGTCAAAAATATTGGCAAAACAATTTTCTTATATTTAATCAAAAATGGAAAGGTGCTAATTACGATAATCAATAATTATTAGTCAAAATGTTTCTTCTTCCTCACTTCATGATGGAAGTGAACTGAAATGAGTTTTCACTCGTCTTTTGAAGATTTAGTTGTAAATTTATTCTTGTGGAAGATCGATGTCTAGTGAAAGTCGATATTCATTGCTGTCTTGTATTTGTTTGGTGTATGTAATAAATATTTGCAAAATATGATTATCTTTCACCTACACGAGCAACTATCGATATTGAGAATGAATTAATTGTCGCGCAAAGACAAAATTGCAATTTTTATAATCATGCTTTATTTTTAAAACTTACATATCGAAATAAAAGAAATCTTAAGTAATACTTCATGTGAAAATAAATTGTTAAGCCTAAAATGGGCAGTATATTCTAAACTAGAAAAGAAAATAATATCAATAATTAATATACGCAGAAATTATGCTATGAATATTATATAATCTTATTTATTGCTGAAACTTAAACTGTTGTGTTCGCCTTTAAATCTATTTCCTCTCGACAACCCGTTTCACTTCTCCTTAGAACTTATGAGTGCTTATCGACATATGCCGATCATATTTCGATATAATACAGCAGATGAGAATATCACCAAATATTCAGTCTCACCCATCTCTTTGAAATGGGTCGACATTTACATGAGAATATTGATATTTTATCGACTTACAACGGAGATGGTTTGCATATATAAGAACAAGACCAAATATTCAAATATCCAATAATTCGATATCTTTCTCGGATCGACATTCATCGAAAAATATTGAAATAATAAAATTCCGATCTGTCCCGTCGACATATTTAAATTGTTAAGAAATTATGTTTGTTTGAAGTCGTTTTGTATACTTTTTAAGAGCGCATCGCAAATTTTAAAATTTACAAAAATCTTTTAATGATAAAAAAACTGTTATAAAAGTTAGCTATATCAGCCATCAAATTGTTGTATGTAATATTATTGTTATGTATTGTCACAAATCGCCATACGTTGCTTCTGAATCCGATTTTTAAATATCGTGCGTGATGCATCTGATAGTTGTGCATGACATTTTGATATTATGGAAAACGAACATAAAGAAATAGAGAATAAAATCAGTTCAAAGGCCATCGCTGCTTGAATCTTTTGACTTATCATCAGTTTATTATACATTTTTTTATGAAAATTTCTTTAATTCGATTTATGAATACAATCACCCAGAAAGAATATTCTCCCCGAAAATTTTTCCCTACCCACAAATAGAGAAACAAGTTAGCTCTTTAATAAAAATTGACGCTTAAGCAAGATCGTGAACTCCACGAGTGTTCAGGTTTTTATATTCTAATTGTCGAACATGAATCTTTGGGCTTCATAATATCACAAAAAAAAACCTTGAGAAGAATTTGGAATTTTTTTCACCTAATTGAAATCACACTTGGACACACAGCCATGATTTTATTACTAAAATAGCATATCAAACTTCAATTATCTAAATCATTTCATTTTTAAGTTTTCACTTTAAGTCTACGCTTTAAATTGTAAAACTATATACCAAATTTCTACCATCTCTTTTAGATTAGATATATTATGGATATCGTGTTCGCTGTCCTCTGAATAGAGAAACTATTTTTCTTTGGATGAATTTCGCACGAAATTGGATTGAAATATATAAATTTCAGGTAAAAACCAAGTACTGAATTTCAATATCTGAATATATAAATTCAATTAAAAACCGCGTACTGTGTGGCTTAAAGTATTTTTGAGTTATGGAATTCATAGACAATGCAATAGACAGCGATACAATATCAAAAATGCGTTATTTTGCCTGAAGATTTATCAATACCTCGATGAATATTTTTATCATTGCAAAACTAGCTTTGAAATGAAGAAATAAAAATAATAAAAAAATATTTATTTTATAATAGTAATTCTAAGATAGGCCAACAAGATCATAAGTTTTCTTCATTTTATTTTCCCCCTTTTTTAAATTAATATTCCTCCTAATTTGTCATTGATTCCTGATTTTACGAAAAAATAATTTGAGTGACCTTTCTCTTGATATGTTTAACTAAACAATATTTTTGCATTAGCTTTATCAAAGAAGCACATAATAATTGTTGCTTTGAAATATTTTAAATAATACTCTGTATTTGAAAGAAATGAAGAATCTGTTCCGTTTCGGTTAAAGTGTGCACATTTTTGAACCGAATATGAAATGCTTTAGGTAAAATATACTTGAACCTACAGTTTCAAAATCTAAACTTTTCGTTATCCTATCTTCCGTTTAATATATTTATTAAAGATTCTAAATCTTTAAATTGTTTTTGAAGAAAATATAAAAAATCATGATTATTATAGTTTATTTTTGTTATTTTATTTAGCTTAAAATAATAATAAAAAAAATTTTTGAATTACTGCTCTAATCTTGCAATGCAACATTTTGTGAGCAATCCTTATTTATGACAATAGAAAACATCGACTTATAATAACTCTCGAAATTTAAAAAATAGAAATGCAACGAACAAAAAAAATGGAGATATTTCAATTCACAGTAGTCTTAATATCCTTCCGTCTGAGATACAAAATATCGCATTTAATAAATAATCCAAACATGTAAAATATGTCTCATGATTAGGGTATGTCTTGGTATTCATTTTATATCTAACTTTAAATTTACAATCGTGGAATATAGAGTGATTATTGATAAATTCGTAAGTAGATACCCTTGAGCATGAAAGTCGCTGCTTCAATTGAGCATGTCGCAATTGAGCATGAAAGTCGCTGCTTCAAATTGGATTAAGAAGCCTCCTTATGCTAAGCGTGTTCCACAGTCGGAACGAGATATTGAAAGCCCTTATGTAGATAACATATGAAATTCCCTAGTAGGGTTACTGATTAACATAGTGCCACAACAGTGCATTGAAACACAAAGCTAAGTGCTAATTCTGTTGGATGGACTCATGTAAATGACGGAGTGCACATCTCAGAGACAAGTCATTTAATCGCTTTCGGCTTATAATTAAAATGCGCTAAAATAATAAGCACCATTTTAAAATATATTTTAACATTAAAACGATACTCTTTGTAAATCCCGGCATCGTTAAAATATTTGCAAATGGGGTTTTCAAAATAGTGATGAAAATTTTCTTTCCTATATCACAATAGAGAATATTGACATTAAGCAAGTGTAAAACCATTCCTATAGATTTAAAATAGTTTCATTAAAAAGGTTTGAAAAATATAATACACCTTTAATGATAACAGCAATATTATTTTTATTTTTAGTGTTTTCTAACTTTTAATGTTGCAATTCATTGTTTCTTAAAGTCGCTATAAGATAACACTAGGGATAAATAATAATTTTTAATTAATTAATTTAATTATTAATTAATAGATAGGTTCTTAATGCATAAATTAAATACCAGTACTTCTAACAGATACATTAAATAAAGAATTTATCATTTAACAGCCATAAAAGCTGTTTTGTTGGTAAAAATTTAAAATAATGCATTGTTGTCGAATACACTTCAATGTACAAAATTGCATTTCCTTTTGAGGACAATTTTGTGTATCGATTTTCATATTAACAAATTTTTAAAGTTAATCTATCAAAAATGATTGAGAAATCGATTCTTATATCCATTCTTCTTTTAAATTTTTCATAAATATAAAACTATTCATGTATTTAAAAATAAAATATAATAAAGGCGCCTGATGTGAAAATAGCCATAATAAAAGACAGGACCTCTTAATGATAAGCAATAATTTTTTATCAAGCCATGTAACATCCAGAACACACACTGGGCAAGATATTGTGATATGCTATTTCTTCTCTTTGATGGTTGATAAAAATACAGAGAATCAAAAATCCTTTATACATTTAACTTCCACTAAATCTTAAAATATGAACACTTCGATGACTAGTCGCATTTGGCCACAATCTGCTTCACAGGGATATTGGTTATATTAATTTCGATTCGATGTAACTTAATGTCCATGATGCTATCAAATTACTATGCATTAAATCCGTATTACTTTAGTTGTCTTGCATATGGCTGATCAATGTGTGCATGAACCTTTTTAATAGAGACCAGTTTCAAGACATCATAGAGTTATTAAAAACAAAAATGTATTAAAATGGAAATTCATCTATCTTCTAAATTTCACGTATTTCACGTCGCCTCTTTATATGTCTTATAAACTATACGGTTATTAAATAGAAATCTTCTTCTTTAGATTTCAACAATGGAAGAAATTCATATGATTATATATATATTCAAACAATCAAAATGATTTGGATTTTAGGGCAAAAATGCAGTATATTTTTGGAAACTACACCAAATAAATATTTAAAAAATAATTGTCAAAATTGAAGAAAAATTTGCACGACTATTAATAAAATCATTAAAAAAAGTTTTTTTTTTTTTTAATTTTTGAGATGGTACATTGTACAATTATATTTTCGACTGTTACCGGAGGAAAATTCCAAAATTCAGTTTAATTTTTAATTTTTAAAAATCTTCTTGGGATATATAATCTATTCCTCCGAGGTATATGAGTACTAAATATAATACTGTTGGTCAAACAGTAGACAACCAACACACACACGCATTCCACTTTATTATTAGCAAGATTAGTAACTTCCTGGAAACTTTTTTCAGTACAGTGAAGTATTTTTATTTGCTTTTCAAACTATCTCTTATTACATTAGTTACATGCCCGCAGACTTGACTGCTTTTAGGACAGTTTTGTGTAGTGAATTCCTAAAAGACATTAAGCATTAACATTAAACCAAAGGAGAGTCAGTCAAACCGTCAGCGTAATGCTACTTCAAGAAAATAATAATGAAAACCCTTTAAATAGTTACGCGCAATCATCTTCTCATTTTAAAGTGAAAGACAAAGTGAAACTCGGATATATTTTCAAACTATTTCATTTATTCATGTGAAATAATTTTCATAGTCTTCTCCAGTTCAAAGACCGCAAACTAACTGCATGTGATTAATATGATAATATGATAACAGATCATTAAAAATAAATTCATATTTTTTATCTGTAAACTCATAAAAGACAATGGTAAATAACAAAATTCCTCCGTTTCTAAGTTAGCTTGTGAGATTTCAAAACTCAGACAGACAAATTCCCCTGTTGGAATGACCGATTCATTCAACGCCACAATATTTTACAGAAAAAAAAAGATAAATCTAATGAATGGAGTGCTTCCTAGCTTAATACCAATGTAATATCAGAATTCACTGAATTAATAATAAAATCACATTTATGACCTATGCATTCATGAAAGGCATTGGAAAGTACTAAAATTAAATCATTCTGTGTATAACTTACTATCTCTCAAAATCAGAAAGACGAATTTCCCTTTTGGGGTTACCGATTTTCTTAATAATTTACAGATGAAGATGAATCTGATGAATGAATGCTACCCGATAATAATGAATGCTACCCGATTTGGTTCTAAAATAAGAATATTAGAGATATTTATTCTAGAAGATTTTCGTGATCTTAATTTTTGATGTATGAAACTGTTCAGTTTCTGAAAATAATCGGTAGTCCCTTGCTAAAAGAAATCGAACTCTGATAATAAACTTAACATATTTCTGCTTATTAGCATATAACCTTCGGTAATAAGTCACTAACTCAATTGTGAATGCCCGAGAATCGACGTTTGGTGAGCGGTACTTTATAATTACCAGAGGGATTTCCCTAGCAAGTATCCTGATTAACCCTTTCTAGGGCCGTGGGAAATATGCTTCCCACCAAATTTATCAATCTTTATATGAAATTATGTAGGTTGGCGTAAGTTCTGACAAATTTTTTTAGTAAGTCAGAAACTTAGATGCTTCAGTTCTTTATCTCAGACAAAATGATGTGTCTTGATTTGTGACTTAATTATTAATTAACCAAATTAATTAATTACCCAAATTAATTAATTAAACAAATTAAATTTATCTAATAAGCTAAATGAATTCCATTTCTTTTTCTAATTTCAAGCCTAAAATATTTTAACATAATATGACTAGGAAAAAAATGTGCCTTTAAAGGGTTAAAGCAGTGTTAAAACTGAATATTGAAGATGGAAAAAGAGAATTATGCTATCCGGAGAAAATATTCTTTAAACGTTTATATACAGGATAGAGTATTTGTTAGCTAAATAAGCTAAATAATATGCATGAAACCTTGTGATATTTGTTTAATTAATTATTAATATATTGTCATCTACTCTATTTATATTAAAACATTATACTGTGTAGATATTACATAAAAAATGCTGTTTTTTTTTTCATAATTAGAATTGAAAAATGAAACTCAATCATAATGAAAATGCATAAATGAATTTCGTTTCATTACATTATGAATTAATAATACTGGGTTTGATGTGCAATTTTTAGTGTAACTTTTAAAAATTAGGTTTGAAACTTTATTATTTTTTGTCAAAATATGCACACTGAATGACGTTGAAGAAAATATAGAAAATAGATAAGATAAATCAAGCATTTTCCTCAGAATAACTTTACTCGTTTTTTCTCCAAGTCTAGAATTATTCAAATAAATATCACCAGGGAAAAAACTTTAAATCTGGAGTTTTTTCTAGAAACATTGAGTGAAAAAGAATTAAAGAAAAATGTGGGTTCCGAAGATACGTTAATAAATCGCAAATGTAAAACGAATAAATCTTTTAATTAAAGGATAAATCAAAATTATCTATAAATGTCAATTCCAACTGAAAATCCAACTAAATTCCAATTAAATTCCAACTGTCAATTCCAACTAAAATCACTCATGTGATATAAAAAGTTATTAGATCCGACGTCTATAAACTTCATATTTTCTCATGCACAAGAATAATATACCATCATTTTGTAAAATACATAATACATTCCAAAGAAAAATTGAAAACACATTCATGTGTCACATGAATTATTCCACATGAGCATAAACTGACAAATCAAATTAATTTAAACCGAGGTACCAAAAACCATCATAATTATAAATTTGAATGTCTTCTAAATGTTGAGGTAATTAGTACAAATGTTGATTAAATTTTCTTTTTAGTAAATAAGATAGAGAATATTGTCTTTAAATCACAACTTTATTCTTTCATGATTTGGTAACAAGTTTATTTTTAGAGGCTTTTAAAAATCCTTTGTTTAAACATGGGCAAGAATTCAATAAAAACTTTTTGAAAATAATAGTATAGGTTGATTAATATATTCACGCATTAAAATGTTCATTTTCCAATCCAGAAAGCTGTCGGCGCTAACATATATTTAGTAATATAATATGTCAGAAGGACTAGTTGGAGGAGCAACAGCAAGTAATCCACTAAACTGGACTCGCTACACAAATAATAAATACGCTAGCATTCAATTAAAAACAGTAAAATGAAAAATGATAAAAAATGTATTTAAAGAGACAAAAGTGAAGATCTAACAAAAAATTCTGTAAATGCGTTACGCCCATCTTATTCCCTGAGTATTAATGCTTTGTTGTGTAAGATCATCCAAAAATAAAAATCTTGATTTCTTCAAACGTGCAATACTTAGCTTATGTGCCTTCCAATCACAGAGTTTATTGAAATCTAAATGAGGAATCATTTGCTATATCCAATGTAATTCTTCTCATGGTACTGCAGCGGAAGGTTGGATAGTTAAAGTAGCAGAAATTTGACTTTGAGAAGCCTGGAAAAGTCAAGCGTTTTTACAGATCAGAAATGTTTTTTACTTAAGTGGTTCAAAAATAATTAATTTTTAATCGTTGATAAATTGTAATGTTTCATATATATATATGTGGTTTCAGTGAGAATTAAAAGAGGGAGAAAATTAATACCCAAGTAACGTTCTTCGACTTTATTTCTACAATTCTTTAAAGAATTTCTCAGCCTTTCTATGCTTAGTCACGTATCGCTAGGTAATTGGAATTAGATCCCGAAACTAAACGAGAAAAGTGAACCATTTTCCAGAGAGAGCTCCACAAAATATATTAACAGCACAGCACAATCTGCCGAGTTAAATTCATAAGAAAAAAAAATTAAAACTAATCTCTCTAAACAATTCTCGAAAATCGAAATGTTTTACTCATAAACTTGTATGAAGATGAAAGTTTACCACCAAACACAATTGTATATCATCTTGAACACTTTTTTTACGTTGAACCTCAAATCAAAGTCGTTTCTTTAAAGCAATAAACTTTTCCGTAACTGTGGACATTAAAACTGACGGCTAGTGCAAAATATAATTTACTTTGAATGAAACATAAAATTTGCTCGTAAAATGCAAGGTGGAAAGTTTGAAGATGAAATTCGCTGCCTCTCAAAGGATCGTATTTGAAGAAGGGTTGAAGAATATTTATTATGAAGTTTTGCTTATAAGTTAACGAAGATTCTTTTCAAAAAGATGACTATTATTACAATTCTGAAAAAAAAATCAATTAGATATATTATGTTCTACTAAATGGTAATTAATATAAAACCTATTGAATACAACTTATACGTGCCAAAATTTGTTATAAGTTATTATTGAAATGTTATATTCGATTTTAATTCAGATATTCCAAATCTGAAATATAGATTTTATTTAAATTTCCCCCAGTAAATTTTCAACTTCCACCAATGTGTGGCGCTGCGATTGTGTAATAAACATTATAAAGTATGTGAACTACATGTTTCATTACGTTCTGAAGATGTATCGTGTCTCCAAATCTTTTTGAGATACACTCTAATTAAAATATTTATCCCACTTTACCTGCATAAAAATGTAAATATTGGGTAAGACATGCATGCTTCGCAGGGCACTGAAAAACAATAGTTGTGAACTATAAGTCTTTAACGTGAATTTAAAATTTTTACTACCGTGCAGTCCTTAGCGATTAACAAGCAAGTGCACGAATATCAAATATGTATATCGAAGCGCCTCTTTTCTGATCGATTGAAAACCAAAATTTTGTTTTTCTAAAGCCAAAACTTGGCGCAGAATTAAAAATGGAATCATAAGATCAATTCTAAATTTTATTTCTGTAATTGCATTTTTGATTCACTGCGTTTACATGAAAGTGAAATGACAGACTCGCAAACAATCAGTCTGAAAATGTTGATTCCAAGTTTTATATATATCTACACTTTAGATGCAAAAACTTTGAGCCAAACATGTATGCAAAGTTTCAGGTAGATCGATAGTCAAATCCTTGAAGGATTTTGCCCCCAATTTTTGATTCTGATCTATATTTTAGATGATAAAATGGTGTACGAAATTTATTTATCTAGCTGTGTAATATTTGAAGCTGTCTTGTTCCTTTGCATTCAGATAGCCAGTTATACAGACTTCCTCTGAATGGATTTCTTAGAAACTTCCATTGAAATTAATACTTTTGATGTAAAGCCCATATACCAACTTTCATTCTTTAACTCAAAATCTTTTTCGTTTTCTTGGTCACAGAAAGAGACAGACAGACATAATGCCAAAAGAATGTGCTTTCGAACACATTTTTTGGGGGGGAACAGTTAGATCTGAAAAATGAAGATGTGTTGAAATCTCGAATTTGGACTTTTGGACGACTGCAATACTTTCTCCTGATATATTTCGTTCATGAGAAAATATATAAGAGGGTAACCTTTTAGGTGATTATTTTAACTTCGAAAGTTCCAAACTTGATCAAATAGTATCTGAAAACTAGTGTCTCATGATTGGAATACACCGAATGAAGACGTTTGGGAAAATTTTATCTTGGAACTTTCCCTGCTTGCACAAGAAGTTTAAAATCGGATTTTCCTTCTCATCTGTAATATACAACATTGAGAAAATATTATATTATAGGGTCATCTCATTTGTTATTACTGAAAAAAATGGAGTTAAAAGCTGAGCTGACTCTTTTTAACCCATTCAGTATAGATTGCACATCGTGTATGCAAAGGATTTCCGAGTCAAAAAGGCAAGTAACGAATCGTATGTGCAAGGAATTGCCGAAACAAAAACAAAAAAACGAGTAGCGCATCGCGTGTGCAGTGATATAGAATTTCAAATTTCAACTTCTGGGTATGGTCTTCAAAAAATATTCCATCGCTAATGAGTTAAAGGCTCAATCTTTTTCAATCAGAGATATAAACAACGATTCGATTTTTGCGATCGTTTTCAAACAAAATTATCATTTTCAGTATAGTTGAGGATGTCAGGTACTGTTCAGATGTGGTCTTATTTTTGACTTGAAAAGAGCAGCGAATTTACCAGAAATTAAGAATTTACAAATCTCAATTTGTAATTTTCAATTAGCATGAACTAGAGTGAATCATGTTGGACTAATCAGACAACTCCTAGATAACACTTGACAATTTTTATGCACTATTGAAAAATGTGTTAAATATTTTGGTATTTGGCAATGTTTTGTATATTATTATTTTCATTGACACGTTGAGTATGTTTCAACAACCTAACTTACGCAGTTCATGAAATTTATTGAACTTCGCATAAAGCTCATCGAAGATATTGCCAGTATTTTTCATAAAATTTAATTCTTTGCTCAGTTTTCTTTGCCAAAGACAAATTTCATGAAACATAGATATACATTTCTTCAAACTTCTTCAACAAAAAAAGGGAGATATTAAGACAAATACTTTTTCGTCGCACGCATAGGAGGATTAAAAGCCACTATATGTCAAGCCTTCATACTCTAAATGTTTTAAGTTGTAAAAAATGTCACCAATCATTTTGAATACACATTGAATTATTCATCAATACATCTTTATGCATCATAAAATGTCGATTATTGTGTATATTGCTTAAATTTTGTTATATATCTATAAACTTTAAAATGTATTTCACTGGATTTTGTGTGCCAAATTCCTCATTCAGTACCAAAGTGAGAATTTAGAACTTTCAAATCAAAACTTCCTATTATCTGTGATATACTTCAAATTTATCTGTGAGCGTCTCGTGGAATTAGTTAAAACTATATTAGCTAAGTAGATATAACATTATCTATACTACTCCGGAATACATTCTATATAAATTTTAAATGCGACCCGTTTCAAAATATTCTTGCAGTGAAAACTGCTAACACAATCGGAGTACGTAATAGTTAGTCTCCAAATATTCTAGATAAACAAGGCGTGTTCTTAATTTATGAGCACTAACGTAATGAAGCTTATTTGAATTCTACTATGTTCCAAGCCGTAACTGCTCAAACCAAGCGGAGAAAACTGGCCTTTCAACAGAATTACTTTAGCAAATTACGAACTTCTTTCGGGAATTGAATTTCTCTTGCTTTTAGTTCCTAAGAGTTTTACAAATCTGGATATTTCTACAGTTACATTGTTACAAAAATAGACTGAATGAAACTGAGAAAACATTATAAATTGAAAACATTATAGAACATACAAAAATAGACTGAACTGAGAAAAAGAGAATTAATTTAATTGTATGAAAGTTAATATAATTTTTTTGCTTACTTAATAATTTTTAAATAAGATAAAATCAGTTATTTATCATTTATTCAGTAAACCAGTTTCTTACGTATCAGATCATCATTTTTTTTAAAGGTCAATATTTTAGAAACTGCTAATACTTTTCTTTTTCTGATATATTTAGATTTATATTAAAATAATTTGGTCATATTACATTCATATTTCATCTCTTTTTTTTTAATCTTTCTAATACAGTTAGGTTTTTGTTTAAATTTTGGCCACTAAATTTACTATTAATTTTATTGTAATTAATCACATATATGGTTGACAAAAATGTATAAACCGGTTCTATGTTTTATAATTAAATCATAAATATATTTAATAATATATTTAAATATAAATTATATATTTCAGCTGCATTCTATTTTCAAGTCCTATTATTATTCTGTTTATTTCTTCATGTAGTTCTTTTTTTGGGCTTCAATGAAGCATAAAAATAGATATAAAGTACAAAACCTTTCTCTCATTACAGAACTTTAATATGAAATAATTGTCAAAAAAAAAGACATCAAATTTTTCTTACTGCATTATCCTATTGTTAAAGTTATTTTTATATTCCACAGCTAATCCATATATGCAACAAATTAGCGAAATATTAATTTTTAACAAAATAGAAATAAGGAAAAGATTCTCAGTGTTTTTTGTATTCCATGAAATAAAATCTCCCATTTCTTTTCAAACAGAGTTAAGACATTATTATAAATTTTTACCGAATTATTTCGTGATAATAAAACAATGAAGATTTGAACAGGAGATGCTGCATCTTGTATGACATACGAAATATTGGACAATCTATGATAAGAATCAAAATAATGCCTTTTTACATGTAATAATGTTGAAATTTGCTAATTTCATTGTCTAATTACAAATTTAACTTGGAAATTTATAATTTACAAACAGAAACATGAGTATAAGAATAATAATTTTTGTATAACAGATTTTTATAGTCAGGTCAATACTTTATGCTCAACCTTATCTTTAGTGTCATTCTCCATTGATAAAGTGTCTATTAGTTTGATTAAGTGCAGTCATCTTAAGCCATGATTGCTTGATAGATAAATATCGTTCATGGCTTAAGTGCAATCATCTAATATAATTGTTTGAGTGAAATCATCTTAGCTTTTTTTTCATGTGAATCAATTTTTTTCTGCGTCACAAATTTTTAAAATGCAAAAAAACGATTTTCTCAGTAGAAAGAAGGAAAAACCAATCTTTTTTTCTCGATCCTGTGTATCAATTATTTCATCTCGTTTAACGAAAAAGAACTCTTATTTAACTTTTAACTTCTAAACAAACTTTTATTAAACAAAATTCTAGTTTAACAAAAGAAATATTTAATAAGATTTAATATTTGTCACCAGATACTTGTGACTCTTCTATCTTTTCTTTAAAAGATGTGGGCATTTTTTTCCTATTATAGCAATTATTTTTGGTCTTGCAAAATTATTGGAAAATCCTCCAAAAAAATATTTTTTTTTCTGAAAAAGACTATCGAGCAAACAAAAATTCAAGACGTATTTAAGGATTCGGAAATATAGCTAATATATAAAAAAACAATAATAAAGAGTTTCCAGGGGAAAAGTAAAATTAAAAGCAAATTATATGATACCAACTACTCTATGAAGTACATTTTGATAAGAATGTGTTTGTTTAATATGTATTAAAAATTGTGACCATCCTTCCTCAATACGATTTCTTAACTTAGTTTTGCAGCATATTTTTCAAATATCCCAACACAATTCTTTTTTAAACTTAATTTTACTGATTGTGGCCCAGTTCCTATTTACTACGAATTCAACACTGAAAGAATCTACCATGTATAATTTGAGAAGATAAATGAAAAATAATAATAATAATTTATAGTAATTTTATATCATATACATATTGGGAAAGCAATAAGTATGAGAAAATATAGATGCAAGATCTGAAATAATATTTTTTTAAATACAAGAATAATTGTAAGAAATCTTAGAACGAAGTTATAAACACAAATAGATTTTTAAACTGAAAAAGGAAGAAATCTAAATATATGCAAGTATAAGATTTATAAATTCAAAATATTATTTAATACAGAGAAGGAGAATAAAGAATTTAAAAGTAATTAACATTAATTTTTGCACTTTTGAATGAGTTAACTCGTTTATGCAAAATCTCTGCTAATATTTTTTCATCCAAGATTTATTTTATCTTGATTCCACTATCTTACTTTGTTTTCATATATTTATTTAAAAACACATCATTTTCAATAAGTAATACTCTAGTCTAAAGCGATATGTATACAATATTCATTATGTTGTCTATACTACACAGCTTGTCACTTCCACTGAAAATAAATGTCATCTTTTTGCGAAGCGTTTCACGTCTGATTTAGTTTTATCCTTCTTCAAATTACTTTGCTGTATGAAATCGTTTCCTTAGGCAGAAAAGTAAGATTGAAACAAGAAAATACTTAAAAATTTTCTTGCTCTATTTATTCGGTTTTCTGCAAGAGTGAGTGCAAATCGATTTTATGTTATCAGAAATTATATCAAGAATTATTTCATTTCGTTTTCTGAAACGTGAAATTCAACTGTTTAGTATCGTCAATTACATTAAAAGAAAATATCTTGGATATATTTAGAGACGAAATGAAAATAGAAACTCCGGTAAAAGTTTTATATTGAAATTTTTTCATCAAGAACCAATGGCAGGAGCATAGATAATTTATCCAAATGAAAAAGTAGATAAAGAAAGGTTTTTTTAGAAGTTCTGCATATAAAATTAAATTAAGCTGTAATGATTAACTTTTATAAGATTAAGTCTGAATGAAATTTTTATTAATTTTTTTAGTTAATATATAACAAATTTCTTTCCACAATATTTGTTTAGAAATTTATTCAATTTTCAAAATTCTTCAAAAATGTTGCTTATCATTTATTTGTTTCTGTTACAGTATACGCATTGTGAAAAACATCAATGAATTGATCAATGAATTAATTTCCAATTCACAATATTTGAGTAGAAACGAAAAAGACCGTGTTTCATCAACTAATTTAAAATCCCAAAACGAAAGAAAGAAACTCATATTTCATCGAAATTAAAAGAACATAGAAATGATTTGTTAAAGTTTCATAAATATGAGATTAATGAATGTTTTTATCGTATTAATTATAGTGAAAATCAATTGTGTAATTTTTTTGACATTTCAATCGCAATATGTTGACAATAATATTTATCGCATAATACTTTACGCGATAAGAACAATTTATCGCATAATACTTTTTGATATATAACTTGACATTCTTGAAAAGCTATTATTCATTTTTAGTTATTCTTGTTCATGATCAGTTAACGTTGTGTAATTTGAGATAAAATAATATTAACTAAGATCGTAATTTTATAATAAACGAGGGTAGTTTACAGATCAAATAAAAAATTTTGAATCATAAGCAATGATGCTACAAACTAAAACTTGATTTTTTTTAAGGTTTTTTTTCCCTAATTTAAGGAGAAAAAAAAATTTTTTTTTCGAAAGAAAGATTTTTCTGTGATAAAATTTTATTTTAATGTGGCATATAAAAAAATATTTGAAGAATAAGTTTGAATTTGAAGGAAGCTCAAAACATCAGAAAATCATTTGAAAGATCATGAAAGTAGTTCAGTTATTTTAGAAATAACAATCTCCTTATTGAAGTACAATTAGAATTTCGTGTTCATATGAAATGCAAAATATTATGCATATTATTATGTAAATTAATATAAACTATAAATTAATATATAATAGTAAGATGGGTATTTTAAGTTTCAATGATTGGTCAAATTTATAGCGTAGACAATACTGAAAAAATTCTTTTTCGCTGAAATAGAAGGAAATAGAGAGATAAAGTTTATATATTTTATTTATATATTATCTGCCACATTGGTTTCTAGAAATAATATCCTCTTACTATTCAATTTGTTTGTTCTAAAAAGTAACAAACTGAATTAAATGCCCGTACGCAGCAGAAAATGGTCTCATACTAATTCTCTTGACATTTGTTTAGAATTAAATTGTTTATATAATTTAAATAACACTTCAAGCTTAGTTTCTCAAATTTTAATAAATATAACATATTAAAAAATGAAAATTGAAGCAATAGACGTAGAAAAACTAAAATTTCTTCTTCGTTCATTTGCATTGTGTTTACAAAATTCGAACTATCTTGTTTTTGTAAATTGTGAAATTTATAAACGCATTTATTGTTTATAATTAAAATATTTGGAGAACGTAAAACCCTTCCCAGTCCCTTACAATTAATTCAGTTTTTAAAAAAATGGATATTAAATTATTTTGCGTCGATTACAAAATAAAAGATATTAATAAAGCTGGGTCTTGGGAAAAGAATAAATGCGAAAACTGTTTTTTATCTAATGGAATATGTATGCATCGACTTTGTTATGAATAAATTTATCCCAAAATAAAGAACATTCTAATGAAGTTTAGGTTAGAGCCAGGGAAAATTGTTGATTAGTTGGAGGCTTTACTAAAATGAAATTTTTACTTTGCAACTGCTTTTTAATTTGCATGTTTTACAATAAGTTTCTTTTTAGGCGTAACCGGGACCCCAAAAGAATATTCCAAATGGAAATAATTAGATTAATAAAAGATTGTAGATTCTCATTCATTGAATGAAAATCTACAGATGAGCTCAAACAAGCCACAGTACCTTGTTATAAAAGAAATAAACACTATAAAATAATTCCATTCTGATAAGTGAATGGCAAAATTTATAAAAACACAAATTATTTTTAATGATTTTAATTATTTTTAATAATGTTTGTGATCGATACTTTTAAAATTAGATCAATAATGTTTGTAAAAAATAAGTCAGCATTAAGAAATATCAAGCCTAAGGTTAAAGAATGTTACGTTTATAATTAATCATTTGATGATATTTTTTTAATTAAGAATACATAATACTTTTAAACTTCTTATTCTCCGAAATGATAATATTTAAAGCCTGTGTGTCTAAAGCTCAACTACAAAGGAAATAAGATCCCAGTAGCTGTGATATATGCGATATATTACCGAAGAGATAATATTTAAAGCATGTGTATTTAAAGCTCATCTACAAAGAAAATGCTACCAAGTCGTTGCAATATATAGCATTTGGATAAAGGGAAATAGAAGGGAAAGAAAACAGTTAATAATTTCATCTTCAGGCATAAAAACCTTGTGCTGAAAGTTAAATTTGGATTTTAAAAAAATAATGATAAATGTTAACTAAAAGAATGTTTCATATGATTAACTAAACCTTAAATATTACATTTTACCACAGTGAATATTAAAGTTCATCAGCACCATAATATTTAGAATATTTAATGGTATTTTTCTACATCTGCATTTCCTTTTCTGGCAATTCAGAGCTCGATTTTTTAAAGCTTTTTTTTTCTTTTATTTCCATTATTAATGAGTTCAGAAAATATATTCATTTTGTTTCGCTTGGACATCCTGTAGCATGTTCATTCTCAAAATAACATTACCAGTTGCAGAATATCTCAATCAATGTGTTTGGCATGTAATGTTATAAATTGATTAAATTACCCAAATTTTCGAGTAACAACCCATTTCAAAGGACTCATAGCTGATATTTATAATTGACAAAAATTTGCATAATAACAACTCAGCTTTTTTGGCAAAAAGCAAAATGTAAATGCAGAAAAAAAATCCTAATAGAACTTCCAAGAAATATTTCGAACAATATCTTTAGTATCAGGGATGCTAAAGAGATTGTTTAGACCCTTGGGTAATAAATAATTATATTACAGATATATTACCCATGGGTCTAAACTATATATATATATAAAACTCATTACGTTTAGCAGAGACTGTCTTTAACATTTAATATTTAACTATGGCCACTTTGTGTTCGCAAAATTTTATTTAACTTCAATTTCTTCACAAATTTTATTTAATTCAATTACTACATACAAATTTAATTAAAACCCATATGTAAATCAGAACCCCTAAAGTATATACATTGTACAATATCATAAATTAATGCTGAATGATATGTTTTGTTATTTGAGCCCTTAAACTAGTAAATTTTCATTAAAGTACACCTGCTGTCCTCCGCACTTAAAAGAATAATAGACTATCGTCGATCTGAAAGAAGCCGTAAAATGTTCATAAACAAGTCACGGAATGTACCATCTATTTCCCTTTTATTTGTTGTTAGTCTCGGACATTCATGTTGCTATTCAGGATGCGAGTATTGAAGACTTCTAAAGGAAACATAAGAATGCCTGCATTATGTTTATGTAACCTTTCAATAACTGCATAATATACCTTCCACTCATAAATACAATTGTTTGTATCACGTCTGCGTTGTTTTGTTTGGATTTCTAAAGAGATATTAGTATGCCGTGTTGATGGCAAGCATATCAACATCTAACTATAGATTGTGTAGTTGATATTAAAATGTTCATGGTAAATGTTTACATTAGAAAATCGACATTTGTTGTGAGTTATCCTTCAGAAACGTCGCTTCTCAACATGGCAATCAATACTGTATTTAAAGCAAAATATTCAGCTGTTTTCTATTCTATGATACTTTCAATAGGATAAAGTGCAATGAAATTGAAAGCTAGAAAATTAATACACTATCGAATATGCCTTTTTTAGTATACATGCAACTACACTAGATATACATTATTACTAATAATCTGGTTTGATGATAATTTTAAATTTTTATATGCTATTAAAGTAAATTAAGGAACTGAGTCAATTGCAATTAATCCTTGACAATCATGTCTCTTCTGGGGTTTTCTGAAATTTTAAATTTCTAAATAAATAAAATCCTTACATTTCAGTTATTGACTCTGTGCTGGAAATTAAGTCTTGATAAATACTGGAAATTAAGACATATTTTTTAAACGATTTTTATGGTAAATTACAAATTAATTTGAAAGAAAAATGCATGCTCATTTTACTATAAAATTTTTTAATAAATGATATATTTTGAAGCTGCACATAAAAAAAATTAGAACTGGAAAAATGTATTTAGAAGTTTAAAGAATATTGTTGCCAATGACAATTCAAAGTAACGGTTCTAGAAAACTATAAAATTAAAATTAAACTACAATAAATAATAAAGAAATGTGATAAACTGGATAACCACAAATGGATAATAGGCCCAAAAGTATTCGAAAATATTACTGAATGACCGGAACACCACAACAGTAATGGTAGGAATTGCAACTGAAGTCTGAGAGCTAGCAGCGCCACGGTACAAACTCTCCCGTAGGTTGCACGCCCTGTCTTAATTAGGGTGTAGCTTTCCTACACCATTTCTGTACCCACCAGAATGGCGAGAACCAACCACCGTGTAGGAAACTTTTCATAAAGTGCTTCCTATCTGGGAGGGGGAGGGTTCGATACTCTAAGTAAGGAAAGCGAGGCTTTATTCCACAAAGATTCCAGAAGACACTGAGTAGGTAAGATACAGGTAAAATAAATCACATCAAAGATATACCCAAAGAATAGTCCTTGTAAACGCTGACAATACAAGTAGACAACAAATCATTAAATAGAAAAGAGAGTCGAGAATCGAATGCTCCCTCTGAGGTTTCTTGTCTCATACCTTACCATTCAAGAATAACATCGGATATAAAAGACTTGTTTAATAAACTCTTCTCATCTCTCAATTGATTAAATCGCTTGAGTTTCTCGAGTTTATATAGATTCTCATAAGAAGTCATGATGCCAGATCATTAATTAAAATGAATTTCCCACTAGAATCGCCAATTCATGTGTAACTACATTGTTGCAATACAACACAAGATATCCTTTCCTAAATGATTCTAATTTGATTTCAGCTTTCTAATCAATCCTTAATTCGATTACAACAAACTCTAACCAAGAATTTTTTTTTCCGTTTAAATCCAACTAACAACGTTTATTTCGATTTACAAATAACAACTGAAGCACAATTTATACTCCAATTTAGGAAAGGAAGACTTCAACAAAATTCTTAATAGAATTCTTCCTATTTATTTTGTCCCATAACTTGTCGTTGAAAGATAAAAGCAAATATCTCAGACTTGTTTAATGAATTAGAATTGGGAAAGCTGCAAATAAAGATTCAGATGATAATATTTGGTTTTTAATTGCGGAGTTCATGACAAGAATGTATAAGAAGGCTTTATTGCTTTTAGAAAAGTCAGCAAGGAAAGTAGGTTGAAGTACCTTTTGGAGTATCTCCACTTTTGAATTGAGCCAATGTATGAATAAATTTATCCAGAAGATCGCAGGTTAAAAATTAATATTCGTTTACATAGGTGATGAGGCTCAATTCCTTCAAGCCATTATGTTTATTTCTAATTTTTATTGAAATCATAAAGTTCAGGTTAAAATTATGCACATCTAATGCTATTAGAGAAATAGATAATCCATCTTTTTTTAAAAAGCATGTAAGAAGGGAAAAATATTTAAGAACTTTTAATTTACATATTTCAAATAGGAGTGATAAATCCATTTTCAGGTTTAAAAATTATTTAATTATTTTCTATTCAATTCTTGATCCTAATTTTCTTTTAAAAATAGAATTGGCAAGTAATTTAAATAATTCTCTTATAAATTAAAAGCATATTCTTTTTCAAATTTGATTTGTTAATACAGTTATTTCTTATATTCTGTGAAACCGGAATGTTACAAGAAATAACAAATATGGATTATCACAAGAAATAACAGAATGTCGCAGAAATGTCATACAAAAATGTCACAAGAAATAACTAAATTATAATATTCCGACAATAATTTTTTCTCACTAGAATGTCATAAGAAATAATTACATGCGTTTTAATGTCAGCAAATTTTGCTAGCATCTTGTAAAGCTCAAAAAATTTTATTTTCAGTATTTCAATCTGCATCATTCAAGCGTACTGTTATTGAACATTTTACAGTTTGAAAGGTGGGTTTATAAGATATTACAAATGATATAATAAATATAAGATCACAAATAGATTAAAATAAAACCTGTTGTCATAATGAATTTGAAATGATGGTGAATTTTCTAAAAGTGAAGAAATTTTTGAAAGCTAAATTTTTATTTAAATAAACGACTATATTATGAGATCAGTAAATCTGAAGCATTGTCAGATTACTTCAATAACATTTTACTTGGCATACACATCTCCAAATTTCCAAATCTCATCAAATACAGTATGTTTGATTCCGACATGTTTAACTTACCTAGAAGAAAATTTAATGCTGAATCGAACATCGAACGACACTGAACACTTATTATCGAGATTGAACATCACGTCAGACTACATCATATCATTATATAAATGATGTTAATAACTCTAAGAGTAATGGCAACCAATAGAGTAGAATGGAGAAATATGTCATAATCGCATGTTAAGCGTAAATAAGCATGTCATTTAGTATGCCCATGAATTTGTAATATTGCTATCCCTCACTGTTAATTTCTCAATAATGGAGTGAGTTTTATAGATAGCTCAGACAGATTCTATATGGATGTCAGGTTAATAACCTTCCATTTATGGAGACAAATTTGGCGACTTGTCGACGAATTTATAGAATTTGGGGCATACGTTATCTTACGCATTGACAACTCATCATTTTTCTATTATTATTTTTCAACTTGGGTCATGGGTTAAAAAATTAAATTTGGAGAGTAAGTGTGGGGATATCACGAATTGACACTGTTAAAACAATAAATGTTCCACTTCTGCTGCCAGAAAGAGAGACTCTTTATAGCTCAAATTAATATGTGTTAGTAGAAGAAATGAAAAAGAAACCTAGGAAGGCTTCATGTTTAATTTCTCTTAGTTAATAAACATTATTTTCTTAATTAATTAAAATCTTCAACCGTTATTTATTTGCATTGAGGTCAGGTTACTATCTAGGTCCTATCAAACTCTCTCCATACCAAATTAAAAGTTAAATTTATAGTGAAACTCACTGTGTAATGATGTTAGATAATATTAAATACTGGAAAAATATTAAATAATTATTATATCCTGTATTCAATGATATAATAAAATTTTCAATGAAGTAAATTTATAGAATGCTACAGCAAATATTTGGAGCAGACTAAACGTAAAAAAATAGCAAAGCGAATTCCCAGAATTTTAATAAAGGTGCTATCTCTTTTCCCTTGCCAAAAATTTTTTAGCTTAGATATAACCATAAACGCAGAGAATGCTCAGAATTTTATTTCATTAGTCCCGCGTATGACACTTGTTGGTTTCAGATTACAGTAAGTCAACCATCTAACTCTCCAACCCGCCCGAAGGCACACGGATTTAAACCATAGAACTGAATGACCGGACCGCCGCTAAAGCAATTGGCGGGAACTGTGGTTGAGTCCTAAAGGCCATCACCGGCCACGGTACAACCCTTCCCGTAGGAAGTACGTCCCGTCATCGATGGGAGGAGTTAGATCCCCCGCCTATTAGTGTTCCCTCCAGGGTGGCGAGATCCAACCACCATACCGGAAGCATCTCATCCTCATTTCGAGGTGCCCCCGGGGGGTTTCAGATTACAGTAAAGAAAACCGAATACTTATTTGGGGGGGGGGTTAAGCCTTTCTCTTTTTTAATATTAATTTTAATTGTTTGATC
>JAPMOR010084271.1:165573-187582 GCA_026543865.1 Argiope aurantia | reverse complement strand
AAAAATATTATAAAAAATGAAATAATATAGATAATATAATATGAATAAAATATTACATAATTTTATTATATATTATCTTTCTTATAAAATTTTTTTAAGTAAACATGTAATTTTTTAAGTAAACACTTTATTCGCTTTGTGTTTGGTAGATAACGAGTCACCTGACCCATGATATTTCAGGATTGTTTTGCCAGTATTGTTTTAAATATTTAATGAAAATTATTATTATGTCATCGTAAGTATTTATATTGCACTGGAAGGCGAAATGGCGACAAAAAAAGGAAAAGTAAAGCTTTTATTAACATCAAATTAGTAACAAATGAGTTTAATACAATATTATTAGGAATTTTACTTTTTTGTGGCAACACTAACGAATATCCTTCCGGTTTGTTTACCCTTAAAGAGTTACGAAAATTTTCGTCTCTCTCTTCGTTCGAAAATTTTCGTCTGAATACTAAGCAATACATGAGCTAACCCTGTATCATGTTTTTAAACAGTAATGGGCGTCCAAAACTATCAGATGAAGAAAATGCGAGAGTGAGCCAATTTAAAGAGAAAATTGATCGTAAAGCTGCTGCATTGGCGGCAAAAGATGATAAATTAAATCAATATTTTGATATTGGAGATATAAATGAAGAATGCTCTCATTGTGGGGTTTTAAGTTTTGAATCTGAAGTTGGCATCGGTATTGGCAAATGTATGTTATCATCATGGAAATATTAGGCTTCCAATATTGAAAAAATGTCCAGTGGAAGTTTAAAAACTTGTTAGCTGGAACTGACGAACAATGAATACAGTATAGGACATCTACAGCTCCGACAACATCGGGTTAGGGGAGCGAAGCACCGTAGTTAATTATATTATTATTATATTTATATTAAATAAAGTAAAATATTATATAAAATGTAAAGGAGTTTCGTATTTCTACTCCGAAAAATTGTAGCACGTTCATGTTTTATGTTTGATTCAATTATTTTTATCTTATTCTTTTGAAAATTAATACTAATTACATAGCAGTGATAAATTACGCACAAAATATGTGTTTAATATTATTCCAACATAAATTTATACAAAGTTTGTCACCATAACAGTGAAAGGTTTTGATATATAATATACTTTAAAATAGTTAAAATTCATTAAGAAATATATGAAGATTAAATTGATATTAATGAAAAGTTAATTTTTGTATTTCAAAATAGCGCTAAAATACTTTATATTCAATCGAATTTTTGAGGGAGAAAATTTTAAAATTCTGATTAATTCTTAATTAAAAATTAAGAATTAGTCAAAGGTTTACAAAATGTTAAACAAATTAATAATTTCTTTGAGAAACTTTCTGTAATCACTTCTATTACTCTAGGAGATATTAAATACCAAATCAAGTAGCTTTAGACCAGCCCAATAGAGTGCTTTGAATATTTTTTTGTAATATATGCATCCTTATGATAAAAAAAACGTATCAATTAACTTTTAATGCATCTAGTTATTAAATTATTTTTTCACCATAATATATATTTTTTATGTTTAAAAGTATGATCAAATTCCACATCAAATTAATGAACAGTTTATAAATCAGTATTCATAGAATAGAGCTAAAATATATATATCCAACCAATAGAAAATTAATTTAGAATACTTCCATCTTTAAATTGCTAGATTCTGCAATCCATATGACATGTAATATGAGTATAACGAGCTGATTGGAAAGAAGTATTACCTTAAAAAGAGTCCAGAAAGCTACGTTCTTTTTATATGTTGGCGCTTTATTAAGTATTTTCGCATTACTTGATATGAAGAAAGAAATAAAATTTTGCCGATTGAATTTGAATTTATGACGTTACAAAAAAGAATGAAATTCTACTAAAAGGAGCAATAAAATGAAACTGATTCATTATTCAAAAAAGTAATGTTTTTTTTCTATAATTAAAAAGTAAATGTTGATAAATTGTTCAGAAATTTTTATATTTACTCAAGTTCTTAAAAAGTATTGCCATTTATTTTTTCATAATTATTAAAGTAAAGGTTTTAAAATTATTCCAAACTATTTTGTTTTCATTCTGTTTCTGTATATAATTCATTTTACATTTTCGCAATTTCAAAGAATTCATTTTACATTTTGTAAACTTTTTGTAGAAAAAATGCATCTAATTCGAAATTCTGCATAATGCAAAGACAAATATAAACCAACATTGCCTGCACTTTTGAAACACCATATACTAATAAAATATATTTATATTAAGGGATGCTCGAACTTTTAGTTCGAGGAATCGCAGCATGTTAATGTTTTAAAATTTCTTCATCTAATATATATTATTAGTAAATTTATTCTTTTATAGCGACGATAATGTGCATACATAAAAGTGTATATAATATCATTACAACACGACTGCGAGCAAAAGTAATCACTATAACGGTAAAATAAAATTGTTATAAAAATATTGTTTTTTTTAATTAATGTAAAGCTAAAGGAAAATGTAGCTGGCATCATTGCAAAACTAATTTTTTTAAAATATTAAAGTGGTGTAAAAATGGCAATATGGAATAATTAACTACGATCTTATCGCGAAAAATGTCATTTCAATTAATTATTAACTATAAATCAAATTATAATTTTGAAAACCCATTTCCTAGTAAATACTTACTACTAAAGTAAGAAGTAATTGCTTAAAAAATTTATTTGCTCTTATTCTAAGTATAAATTCTGAAGAGCATTTAGATCATTCTCTACATCATGCAGGTCTTAATATCCAATCTATAGATAGCATCCAATCTAAAAGCATTATCATTTTTTTTAAATCGGTTCCATCCAATTCATAAAGAATTTTAAAGGTTTGGAAATTTTTCAGTGCAAAAAATAATAAATATTATATTTATAAACGCGCTTCAAAAATGCTTTTATCATTCGAGATCGCTTTAAATTCCTTTCTTATAAACATAAAGATATAATGACAGCATAGTACATAAAAATTTTAATGCAAAAAAAAGGCTTTCAGTATGTTCCATATGAATAGAATTATCATTACTTCGACAGTTTAAAATTCAATTACATCAAATAACAGTTGGATACAATTCTTGTGAATTTCTCTTGTAATGTACCGACTCTGGAAATATCATCCCAAATTGTAAAAATTAATTGAATTAATAAAAAAAGGCTATAGTTGCAGTTGAAAAAGTATACATAAATACCACATAAAATATGTGAAGCTCATTATTATTAATTTTTTTCATTTTATTTGGTTTGAATTTGAACGCGATCCTTCAAATTCTTCTTAAATACAAGCTTTTCAGCGCAACATTTTCGATCAAATAATATGTGATAGAACAGTTCATTTTGGTACCTTCTGTCACATTTTACGATTTCAAGTGATATTTTCCGAACACTCAGCTAATTTTATTTTTTAATTACTATATGTAAGCACTTTCATTTTCTTACATTTTCTATTAAATAATATTTCTTTATTCTTTCGAATTCTTTTTAGCATTAATTTATTGTTATAATGATTAGTTATGAATATAATTGAAATGAGATTACGTCTAGAGATAAAAAAAATTGATAAATAATATAAAATCGCAATAGAATTATTATCACACAAGTATTTAATAGATCTTCAAGAGGAAAACTCTTATTTTCTCTAATTTATTTATTTTTACTGTATTTTTTGCGTTAAATTTTATTTATTTCTTAAATCCTACATAATGATTTAAAATAACATACATTCCATGTTTATTTAATATTTATTCATTAATAAAAACACCGCTTTAGTTAAATAACTAAGCATTAAAAATTGGAATCAATTCGAATAGAAAAAACAAAATAAAAATTAATTTGTATTATTAAATTAACTTCTAAGTTAAATTTTATGCTATTGCGGTGACATCAAACACAAAAAGTACCCTTTTTCCAATAAATCAGTAATTATAAATTTTTACCATAACGACGCTGTAAGCGATATCATTAGACCCTATTATCACAAGATATTGTACTATACTCCCTAGATTTTTTTTTTTCGATATATTCTGAATAGTATTGTAGAGCATTTTGTACTTTTATGGGAGGTTTTTCCCGATTACCAGATCATTGCACTTAACTCATTAACTGTCTATGCACGCTAAGTTACAAATGTACAGAACAATTTAAAGTGTTGAAATCTGAATTGAGTTTGAGGTAGGTAAGAGACACCATTTGTCCTTCATCAGCTTGTTTTTCAGCTGTAAAATTGTCTGATTATTCTCTAGCCATATTTTGTGTAACTTTCAAATATTCCCTAAAGTGTATCTTTATTTATTTAGATAATCAACTCGTTGAACATCACGTTAAGTTATTGTGCTAATTGTCTGTTGATAACACCAATCTGGGATTTTCAATTGTTAATTATCACTTGTATCACAGAATAAAAATGAAATAATCTGTTTAGTATACCTAGAAAAAATAAATTTTAAACTTTCTGAAGAAAATAAAACCAAAATTTTATATATAACATCTTGAAAATTAATTATTCTTTAAGCACGAACATTGACATCTGCTAATTATTCAAACATGAAAGTTATTTCTAATATTATTTTTCTAGAATAATTTCTACAAATGACTTACTGTCTTGATAATTGTTGTAAAAATTTAACTAAAAATACTGCATTTAGCTTTTCAAAGGGAAATTTTAAGTCAATTCTGCCCATTTTTGCTGTCAACTTTGCGATTCCAGTGAAATCAATATTATATTAATGTCACATTCGAGTATGTAATATTTGGGATTCAAAATAAAGTTTACAATGAACATTTTTCGATAAAATTATTAATCTACGTAAATTCACCATTACAAAGCTTAAACAGTATTCATTTATCTCATCCTTTAAACCAATATAACAGAGCAATTAAGGATTGTAAATGTTATGCATGTAAACATGGAAGTTAAACCTTTATCATAACAGGAAGCATGGAAATATTCAAATTAAATTATTCTGTTTCATTACGATTTGGGAGCGTATACACTCTCTAGATTTACAATTCTACTCACAACCTGAAGGCTTAAGGTAAAACCGGTATTTATGTAAATTTGTAATAAGTTTCTGCAGTGGAACTGCGTAAATAATGCATTACTTATTTACATTAATAATGCATTACTTATTTACATTATTACTGCAAGCATTTACTTATATACATTAATTAAAAAGATTCTTACGCAATGCTCTATAAATTATAATCAAATATGCGTGTTGTGGTCTGTAGGATCTTGTAGTCTTTACTAAAAATAATCATGGTTATCCGTTTAAAAAAAAGAAATTTAGAATTTTGCTTATTTTTAATAATTTTTATTGAAATTAATAATTAAAATTTCATTTCCTAATTTTTAAGCTGGTTATGATTAAAGTCAACTGTAGTCACAGTATTAATAATAGCCGATTAATCGCATTGATCATACATTGAAAATCTACCTTCATTTTAAAAATAGGGCTTTATTGCTTCAAAATTTTTACGATTTTGTTTGAGGGTGCCATGAACAATATTGGTTTTGAAAACTTTCAAAGATATTTATTCTTACTATTATTATGATAATTTTTAATAAAAAAAATTGTTGAAAAATGATGTAAATTTCAGAATTTTCGTTAAAACACTCTAAATATTGTCACCTTGATATCTTGTTAATTTATTAATTATGAAAGCTTCTATTGCACATTTTTATTTTTCTCCGTTTTTCAATATTTTTGAAGGAAAAGAGAAGGAAGTTTAGGATATCATCAACTTATTCTTTCAATCTTGACTCAACTGTAGAACATTTAATAATGTTTACTCTGTACCAGAAGACCTAAAAATGTGTTTCATGTTGTCACCACCACCTAAATATCTTTAATTTACAGTGTAAAAGAAGTAATTTGAATTTTTAAAGTAATAAACTTCTTTTATTTACTTTTATTCAAAACAATGCAATGGACTTCTTAGAAAATACTCTGTAATGCAAAATTGCATATTAAAATTTAGTCTATCTAAAGATATTTGCTTGCCTAATTAGATTTCTAATTACTTTAAGCAGGATGAAGACGAAATTACTTTTTGATTCAAACATTCATTGATTTATACAATATTTAAACTGATAATAATATATCGTACTCAGTATCCATTTCTTCTTCCGTTGTTTTCTCATGTATCCATAGTTTTTGTCCTTTTTTAACCAACATTTATTTTCTTTCATGTCCCTTTTATTGTGTTTTTTGGTTTATTCTAATTTCAATTTATGGAAATTACTCCTTAAGACTTCTTACAGTCAAAATTTGTATGCAAATTTATTATAATATTTAAATTTTATAATTTTTGATTTGTAGAAATTCGTATATTTTGATCCTTTCACTATTTTACTAAATTGTAGTTAAACAGGAGTCCTTGCAGACATTGGTGATGGCACGGCTTTCAAAAATTTGTTGATACGAATTATGATTTTTTCAATGATTTGCCATAAGTAAGGCACTAGAGAGCGTTAAATAGCTAAAATAAGTAACTTTACGATCAAAGTTCTATTTAGATGATGGTTCAAACAAGGTAACTTTCTATTATATAGCATCTCCGTAGAATTCCTAAGAAAATGGACATTGGTGATGACATGGCTTTCAAAAACTGTTAAATCAAGGCCTGATTTCATAAATGATCGGTCATATCAGAAGCATTGGAGGGAGCATAAAAATTCGTAATGAATCAATACCATTCTTATTATTTTTGAAATAGTAAGAATGCTGATGTGCCCTTTTTGCTTTTGAAGTCGTTCTAAAAAATTACTGCTGAAATTAATGAAGTAATGATTTTTGCAGAGCCACATATTATAATTATGCAAGATGTTCCCTAAAAGGGATTCAAAAAACTGATTTTTATACCTTAAGAATTCACAATTCACTTCCAATTGTAAAAGGTTTTAAATGATATAAAAAGTTATTTCATGTTGTTTCCTTCAGTAAATAGAATGCTACAAACGTTAAACTGTTTAAATTTTTATTCCAATCTCTTCCTTTCGTTCTATTATTTATGTCTATTAAAACACTTCTGACGCACTAACATTCTAAATATATAAAAAAAAATCACTCTTTTTCTTCCAAAATCGACCAAAATAAGGACTTTTTTTTTAAATTTTAAACCAGTTAGCGATATTCTCAATGAAATGCCACGCATTGTTTAGTTGACCATCCGAGAGGTAACCATAGAAATAATAAAAAAATCCTCTGAAATAGTGATATTCAAAAATCCATGACAAAGTCAATTTTAATAATAAATAGAGGATTTGTTTTGTTTAAAATGACGCAGTATTAAAAATATACCACTAAATGTAATTAAAAATAATAAAATTAATTATTAATTTATCTGTATTTCAATTAAAATTACATATATATACTGAAACAACATAAAATATAATTTTTTACACCATGGAGAGCATTTTACCAACTGAAAGCACAGATTAAAATAAGTACCTCTCTCTGTGTTTAACTCTAATAAGTTCCGTGATTTACAGTTCTGTGATTTGGAAGTTATTTATCTAGTTCATGATTAGATAGAAAATCCAGCATAATCTTAAAATCTTCGTTTTCAAATTATACAGAAATAATTCATTTCTTTTTATTTCACGTTCTGAGTTTTTGATCAACATAAATCATTAGATATAAAATTATGAACAATAAAACTAGTTCATTTTACGGGCAAACTTCCACTTTTAACTTAACTCGATATAGAAATCTGAAAATGAAGCTCAGATACTATGTTTAGATCTGTACATGCACTAAGTTTTTTTTTTAATATTAAATTTTCTAAAGTATTTACTGGTTTGTGCCGTCCAATTGACTTCATTTCTGTAAAGAATTCTGAAGTTGAGTTCAAATAGAAAAAATGGAGTGTTAAAATTAAGCATATCTTAAAAGTATTAATGTGGTAAATACCTACATTTATGTTGATATAAAAAAAACTAAAAAAAGAAATATTAAAAATTATGTTAACAAATTTGGGCATTGTAAAAGTATAAAATTCAAAAAATGCAAGCAGAAAGATTATTTTTTTTCACTTCTGTATGGTTGGCAATTCATTGGAAATTCACATTTCTTTATTATTTTTTTGTTCGAAAAAAATCTTTTTGCAATTATTATTTAGGAAGTTAATCGGATATAATTCTCAGTAATTCTAGAAAACTAATGGGAACCATATTTTCATTTAGATTAAATTACCGCCTATACTATTAAGAACTATATTGATCAGAAATAATTTCATACATCTTATTAACTATAAACTAGCTTTTCATGTATTTATAAGCCACCTTAACTAAACTCAGCTTCCAAATAGTATTGCATTTCTTGTTGATTATGTTCTTCAACATTTGATTAGACAAAAATAAGTGTATAAAATATATATGTTTTCGAAGTTTAAAGTTTTAATAAAATAAAATAATATAAAGTTTCGAAGTTTTAAAGACACTTCTTAATTCATTAAAATATTTATTGGAAGCATATTAATTAAAGAAAAAAGAAGCTTCAATGCTTTGAATTTTGAACAGAATAAAATTATTTGTCAAAAGTTCTGTTTATTTACTGCAGTTTCGTTGTTTCCATTGTAAATCAAAATACATCAGCTTTAAACTAAAAATAACTAAGATATGTTCGTTTCAGAACCTTATAAACTCCACACTTATATTTAATCCTCTAACTTCATTTACACTGTCAATCTTTTCTGACATTTCAACCCAAAATGGAGGCTGGAGTAGTTTGTCATTTCAGCGCTCTCCATCGTGACGTCATCAAGCTACGTAGATTGTCAGCCATGCTGAATCCATCGGAACCGTCTGTTTTACAACGCCACCTCTCCTTTGTTGTCAAAGAGAAAACCAGCATTTTAATATACTATTTGACGTTTCTGTGCTTTCGGCTTTTGACTGAGTGTTTACACCTTGAGACTGCCAAGCTTGTTTAGCAACAACAATCCTTTTCCAACACAAATGTCAAAATGAAATAAGAGTTTTCCAAGATACTCTGATTCTCGACGTTTCTTCTCGGTAGGAACAAGGTATTTGCGAACGATATTTCCTTTCTCTTAGTGATTCGATTGAATATTTGCGATCGGAACTCTTGTGGTGAAATTAAGAATGTGTTGATAAGTCGTATATTTAAAGAATTTGCATTCTGTCATTTTTAATTCTGGTTTATAATGTTTACATCTTGGATATATTTGTAGCTTTCGAAGTTAATAGGGAAAAAAAAACTTTTTTTTTGTATTTTTAGACAAATTAAAAAATGATTAGTTCTATGATATAGTTGTTCAACAGTGTATTTTGCATATTTAAGTTTATATGATACTGAAAAAGTAATGATAAAAGCGAATTAAAATAAAATATTGAGATACAATATTGTTAGTACATTAAAAATGTTATGCCTAATTATTTTTCAACGAAAAATATTATTGCACGAATCCTTTTTATTAATTTCCAAAATAATTGAGTAGATTTCAAAAATCAAATATATTTATTAAGAACCAAGTATTTTTCCATGAACTTTTATGAAAAAATTGCTTTTATGTATTTGACAAACAAACTTCGAAACAACACGGAACTGTGGAGAAACATATAACAAACAGAATATTGAAAACTATATTAAAATATTAGAAACAGCTTTGATAGAAGACTTTATGAATTAGAGGAATATTTTTTTTTGTTAATAAAAGGGAAAAGAATTTTTATTGGAAACAGCACTATCAAAGAAATAAATCTATTTGAAGAAGGAACTTGATTTGTAAGATTCCACTTGCAATTCAAGCCCAAAGCTTGAATTTTTGAAGAATTTATTGTTTTTAATAAACTTATTTCTAAATTTCATCGTTTTTTAAGTATTTGGAATGTGTACATTTAAAATAGCATTAAATTAAAATTTCAAGTAAGATTAATTAATGAAAATATTAAAAACAGCTTAATGTATAAGAAAATTAAATATTACGTGTCCAAGACTTTTCAAAATATCCCGCAATTTGGCATTCTAGTTAACATAAACAGAAATGGTGCTATTAAATTATTTGAAAATTTCTTTCATAATAAATACAAAATAATAGTTCAAAGGAAAATTTTATTAACCAAAGGCGGAAAATCCTTAAGAATTCAGATAAAAATATTTTAATTAATAATTGAAAAATATGTCGAAATATGCTTTGACAGGCGTGAAAGACAGGATAGCGAATGCATTAATTTGACCAGACATTATATTTAGAACTTTTGGAATAACTGAAAAGTTGAAAAAAATGACATCATGAACATTGACTTAAAATTATATTTCAAATTTACTTTCACAAAGTTACTGGATTAACATTCGAATATCTACAAAACAGATTATGCAATCCTAACAAAGAATTGGCAAAATGTACTAGCTGTTACGAAATTTTTACATTGAAAAAAAAAAGAATATTAGGAAAAAATAATTTACTGTTCCAACGAACATCTTTCTTGCAGAAACAAACGATAGCATTAGCAAACATTTCCACAAGATGATAAACTATTCACATACAGAGTATTCCGACGAATATTAAAAAGAAAACGTGCAAACGATTTCTAATTATGATTAAACAAAATCCTCGTTGTATTCTTATATGACAATTTTCTCTTAAAAAAATTTTTTGTATGTTAATGCTCTGATAACCAACTAACAAACTATCGAACCTCCCCCTGCTCCAACACCCCTCCTCTAAAGTCGTTGGTTCCAGCGCGAGTTCCAAACGGCTGATCAGAGGGGTCGAAAGATCGATCCCCGGCACGCCAGCAGGGTGGCGCTGTCTTGCAGCAGAAGCATCTCTGGCTCGGAAGGATCCCGGTTCGGCACAGCGCCAGCAAAAGACTTCTCCTAACATTCTTGTGGCATCACTGCATCACCTGCTCCTCCGTATCCGAGGGACTGAGGGAGGCGGAGAGATCTCATCCCCACGCTCCTTGAGGGATGCAGGCGTGATTGATCAGAGGATCGTCTCGAGTGTGCTCTGCTCTTCCTCATCAGCGGCATGTGGTTGATTGGTGTAGCATCGGTATCGCTTTTGTTGCATTAAGTGAAGTGCTCGTATTAGTGTCTCATTAGGAGCTTGATTCCTAGGATTTCGTTAGAGTGGATTCTACTGTATAGAAAAAAAAATATCAGAAAATATTTGTATATTCAAGACTTCTTAGTAGATATAAATAGTGACAGAAGAATCCAATCGATTTTCAGAAATTCAGTATTATAAAAAAAAAAAATTAGCATTAACAGTAGACTATCTCAGATCTGAACTATCACATAATTAGTTTCTATTCAATAAAAGAAAGAAAGAACAATTTGTGAACGAGCGCACTCACTATCGAAACGGTTTAGTCAAACTCTAGTCATTTTTGGAGTGAAATGACTCTTGATAATTGTTGATCATCATTGATAATTAGTCAATTAACTTAGGAATTTTTGAAAAAGAAACTGAACTAAAGAATTAGCGTTGAAAAATGGCGGAAGAAGGTGCCACTTCGAAATTCGAAGTGACACAAGCGAAGACCCCCGATGATTCGACATTGAGCCCTATGTCACCAACATCTTATAGCATAAGCGATAATGACAGAACAACTGACAGGCTTTTACCGGGTGAGTCTATTTTTAGTTGATTTCTTCAGTTATTGAGATTATTTCTCATACATTATTATTGATTTTGAGAAAATTTTAAAATATCGTTTGTATTTTAAGAAACATATTCCAACTTTTTTTATAAAACTTTTTATACATCATATTGCCTTTCTAATGATTCAAAATTAATTAAAGCTTAATAGGTTGTATTTTTTATATATATATTTAAATTCTGGTATATGCGAAGTTAATAGATATTAAATGAAAATTTATTTTGTTCCCTTCTTGTTTTTATAAAAAAAAAATTAAGAGTCAATATAATTGAAAGCCAAAAATAGCCACACCATAAGAATTTACTTATAAGTAATTTCATATAAAAAAAAGTTAACTTAAGTAGATCAGAGTCAGTTTATCCCAAATTAAATTATCTGAAATTCAATTTTATCCAACATTATTTTCGAGTCAGTTAAAAATCATATATTTATCTATCCTTTCCTAGTATTTTTAGGTCCGCCAATTGTTAGGTGGGAGTTTTTCCCGCTATTTTTAGGGCTTCAAAGTCAAACACAGAGTGCTTCTAGACGCTCTCGGATACCGCAAAAATATTCCTAGATGTGAAGTTGCTTCAATGGAAGTTGTTTACGAATTAAATAAATTTGGAAAAGCAGTGTTAAATAACGGCCGAACCTGTAAATATTTACAAAATGAAATCAGTGGTGTTAAAATGAAGATTAGATGTTATTAAACAGGTAATTTTAACTGATGGACCAAAGCTATTGAAGCAAACTTGAAATATTATTCACAGAAAGAAGATTTTTAAGTACAGTTGTGATGCTTTTCTTAAAATGGAAGCACGGACAGCGGCAACATGTTGATGGACACACTGAGAAAGAACTTTCATCAACAGGAAAGAAATTTTCTTATCTTTTTTTTAAATAATTATTTTGTTTTTATAGATTTATTTCAACGTAGTGTTTTTTAATTAAGATATGTATTTTTTCCTTTGTTAATCCAATGTTTTTAATATTTATCATTAGAAATCTAATGTACATCGATAAACTGGAATTAATTTTTTTAAATATAATTTATTAAGTTCTGATTCAAATTATGCAATTTCATAATTTTTAATTTTTTTTTAATTTGATTTAAATTTTTGAAAGTGTTATTATTTTACTTTAAAATACGATTTGGCATTTTATCAAAAGTTAAACTATAAATTATTGCAGAAATGAAGTTATATAAATAAAATTAAGAAATATATATTTTTTCATTAAATTTGTTTTTATTTATTGCATATTATTTTATACAAAATTTCTCGATAATACCCGAGAAATTTGTTTAAAAAAAATTTGGATATACTTCAGTTGTTTCGAAGCTCCTTCAAGTGATTTAACTGCGCATGCCTTATTATTTAAATGCCAAAATTTCACAAGGCTCGATATAATGTTTTTACTTGTACTTTATATCTGAAAGTAGTGTTTTAAAAATGATTGTAACTTCATACAATTAAAAAATTCTGAATTATTGAAATTTTTTTTAATTCCACCCATATTGTCTCCTTATTAAATCCTTATATTGTAAATCAGAACAATCGATAATATTACAGTGAATCCAAAGAGCTCAAAGCGCCACCTACAAGTAAAATGGCCATTTTTGTATGCTTTAATATCAAAGAATTACGCAAAAGTAACGTATAAATTTTCTAATAAAATTTCATTTTTATGATATTTTCCATAGATGGTCTGCAAAAAGTAGAAAAAAGTAACAAAAATTATATTTTTCCTCTTATATATAAAGATCCTTATGATCAGTTTGCGTTTAGCTTACATATTATATGACAATTATATTTCGTTCTTGTGGCTAAAAGAAGGGTATTCCATTTTTTTTCTTATCAAATATATATTCCCAAACTCCTAAACAAATTTTTACTAATTTTTATTTCTATTTTTTGTTTTACTATACTTAGAAAAATCTTAATTTATATGAAAAAAAAATTATGGAAAATTTCCTATCGAAAATTTGAATTAAAATTAATTTAGATATGATGGTGGATTGATTAATTCAGAGATTCCACACTCATTTCGAATTATGAGTTCCTCTCGTGAGAATTGTGCTATAAGATTATAATTAGATCATATCGGTTTAATATAGGAAGAAAAAAATATTTTTATAGAAAATTTCACAATTAATCAAAAATTTCACATCGCTTATTTCAATTTTTTCTGGTATTGATCATAAATAAAATAAAAAATTGTGACTTTTAACAAATCTCAAATTAATAAAAATTAGTTTTAAAAAGTATAAATAAAAAAACAAAGTACCCTCAAAAGCCCTTGTTAGCTATTAAATCATAGAGATCATTCAAAACTTTGTGTTGAAATCTGATTCCAAAATAACATAATTTAAATAAGTTATTTTAAATTTTATATAAAATTTTACAAGCAAAATTGTCAGTATAATAAGAATTTGAAATTTTTAAAACATCTTATATGAAATATTTCCGTTAAACTTTACTGAATAATTTAATATTAATTGCAATAAATTTAATGTGGCATATATTAGATAAAATCGCAATAAAATAAATTACTCCTTTTTTATATGGGTATTCTAATAAACTTATTCTAGTCAATAATAACGAAATATTTCTGATTCAACTCTATTTATCAATTTTTTTTAATTATAATCATATAAGTAAGGAATCATTCATTTCAATGTAATAATAATGATTATGAAAGTATGGAAATATTTTACCATATCCGGTTGAAAATAGAAAATTGAAATAACATCATTTAAGCAAATTCTTTTGAATATACTTTATAAGAGAAAATTCAGGAAAATAGAAGCGATAATACTAGCTATTCAAGACTAAAAAATACTGCTGCGAAAAATAATATTTGACGTATAATCGAATATGTAGCATGGTTCATTAAATTCTGCATTTCGCAATTTACGCATCGAGAATTTTCTGTTCCATGATGTAAAAAACATTTTCTTTCCTATTCTAAGAAATTGGCTCGTTTTTGCTGCTCTATATTCCTCGTTATTTCATAAGTAAGTTTTTCTTTTAACTTTTAGAAACAGAAATAGGGAGTGTAAATGTAGTTTAACACGCACCGCTAAAACCAAAGCAAGGATTTTTTATTTTTTATTTTTTACATTTCTAAAAATGATATATATACGAAAAATACATATTTTGGTTGAAGTTAGATCCAGAATTTAAAGATTTTTATAACGGTGATATTTCAATAACGTTTATGTGTAATAAAAGCCTAATTATTTATATTGAATGTTACAATCAGTTTATTGTATTAATAATAAACATTATTATTTTCTTTATTTTTTTTTATTTATATAATCAAGCCATATAAAAAAAAGGGCAGCTATCACCTATTTATTATAAAACTTATGAAGGATATAATATTTATGTATTATATATAAATTGGTATATTATATATTTATATATTATATATATAATATATATATTATACTTTTTTATATTTATTCTATCAATAATGATATAAATTATTACAAATGTTAGGTGTTATATACATTGAATAAACGTATGTATGATACGTAAATGTAATAAACATAAAGACGTTTATGAATAACTTAATTATTATATAGGTTATTTGTAGAGCAAAGTTAAATTTATATATCAAGAGAATGAGATATTTATGCTACTAGTTAAAACACAGTAAGCCATTTTGCCACATAAATCATATTCTTTCTGTAAACTGTGTGATGGCTTACATTCAGATTCCAACGTTTGATGCGATCAAACCAAAAAAAATCAAATTTAAAATAATAAAATAAATGTTTAAGATGACAGATTCAAATATCCACTAAATTTCTTAATTCTTAAGTCGATGAAAAAAATTCTCAATTAAAAAAAATACTCTACCAAAATATATATGAGCACATAAATATCATCAATTTAATCGATTAATTTATATTCTGCGAATTCTAAAATTCGAATGATTTAATCGTGGACTTATATCAAAAAAAATAGTTTACTTAGTTATATAAAAAAATGGCTGCTTTCACCTATTCTTTATATAACTTTATTCCTATCAGTAATGATGCTATTACAAATGTTGATTATTATATACAATTGAATGAAAGTATATATGTTACCTTAGATGTAATAAACGTAACATAAACATAAGATGTTTATGAATACTTTAATTATTTATATAGGTAGGTCATTTTTAAAGCAAAGTTAAATTCATATATCAAGAGAATGAGACATTTATAGAACTAGTTAAAACGCTAAAAGCTATTTTGTATCTTGCGTAATCTATTTCTCTGCGTCATTGAAAGATCTTTTTTTTTGTTTGCTTTTTGTTTCAAGCATTTTCATTTGACTACTACTAATTGGATCAATCAGGCTTATAAAGAAACCAATGTTTGAAAGAAAGACTAATAAATGAAATAAACCTTTTTTTTATTATTATTATTTATTTTGATAAATGTCTAATGTAGTAAGGAAAAAACCTTATCAATCTTAAGATCTTTTCTCGTCTCTTAAAGTCAATATCTTAAAATTGCATTATTTATTTTATTGATCTAAATTTAGATCAGAAAAACAACGGTCGAGTCTTGTCAACGAACATATCTGACTGTTAAAAGGTTAAAAGACATTTGATATTTCTTAAACTAATTGAAAAATTAATTGCATCAAACGCGTATGATTCTTTAATAAATCATCCTTTTCTTAGAATCTTTGATTTTGAAAAAAAACTTTTATTAGTATTGTACGTAAAGACTGATTTTTGATTAAAATGATTTTCTGTTAATTAAAACTTAATAAAAAAATTTTAATTTTTTTTAATAATTTCGAGACATATTTTTGCAAAAAATCTATATTTATATAATTTTAAAATTACAAAAATATTAACTTTTCAGTGTTATTAATTTTATTTTGGTTGAAGTTTTTAATTTTAATAATTTTTCATTAATTATAATTTTAATATTATTTTTAACAATGTTCCTATATAATTTCAAATATTTTTTTAATGTTTCTTTGTTTTAATGATTAATTAAAATCTTTTTTATCATTTCTTCAAATCTTTCTCTGGTTTTCTTTTATTGATGCTAAAATTATGAGTAAAAAATTTTTTGACATTAATTTTAAATTTCTCTGTAGCTTTAATTAATATTAACATCTTTAACCTCTCATTCTTTCTGTAAATTGTGCAATGCCTTACTCTCAGAATCTAATCCAATCAAGTCAGATGAATCAAGTATTCGTTAAATTTCTCAATTTTTAAATCTATATGAAAAATAATTCTTTAATCTTAATTAATCAAAAGAATAATTTCGGGGAAATTAATTTCTTGAATCTGCCATTCTTTTTGTAAACTGTATGATGCCTTACGTTCAGTTAAATCTATGGAGAAAAATGTAATTAAAAATAACCTAACAAAAAATATATGTGCATATAAATAGCATCAGTTGTAATTCGATTAATTTATATTCTGCGAATTCTAAAATTTAATGATTTAATCTTAGATTTATATAAAAAAATTAATTTACTTTTGATTTAACTAGGAGTATGAAGTCAAAGTGAATAGGAAAAATTTGATACATTACTTCCTTGACTCTTTCACCATTTGCATTTTTTTATATATAAATCCATTGTTTTTCACCCTAATATGTTTTCTCAAATTATTATATATTTCTTTTCCATTCTTCGTAATCCATAGCTTTAAACAGTGGGTGAGTATAGTGCATTCCATTCAGACTTTTTACCCAGAAGGAGTATTTTTCGTGACGATTTTCATTTTCTTGTTTTGAAGCTCACATCTTTCAACAAAAGACAAAATGATATAATAACAGTTTAATAATGCAAATACTTATTACAAATTATAGCCTAAGGAAAAGAAAAGATAATAATAATTTTTTTAATAGTAAATTTATTTTTATTCTATCGCACAAGAATTCTCTGTGTTTTCCTCAATCCTTACAAATGTCTTGCATGTGGCCTTTTCCTTCGTATAATTATAAGAGTATAACACTCAAATGATGTTGAATTAGAACGAAATTTTTCTGTACATTTTAATCATTTTACCGATCTGTCGGAAAATTCCCATTAACATTTAAGAATAATATTGTATCTTTTTCTTATATTTACTATCCGCCTTTGGAAACCAGCTAGTTAGTCTGGGAATATTCATTATTTTTACTTTCAATTGGATCTCTTATGCATACAGTAATGTCCCTTTATTTTCCCAAAAAAATATTTTTAAGCATCAAATTGTGACAGATTAAAATTGTATTATTTTAATAATCTTACACCTATTCTGTTCATTGTGTGTATGAACCATTTTAATAGAATAAAGTTTCATGACATCATAAAGCTGGCTGTTGAAAATTTAATTTTTCTGATAATGAACTTCTAGGTTTAGTAAAACTGTAAATTTACTTTTTTATTTTTCACGTAAATTACAGATATATTAAAAACAGAATCCTTTTTTTTTCTTAATTTTAACGAAAGAAGAAGACCATGCAATTAAATACTTGACTAAACTAAGAAAACGATCTAATTTTAGCTCAACAATAAAATCTATCATTAAAAAATTTAGGCCGAAAAATAATTTGCAGAATCGCCAAAATTCAAAAAGAGAACATTCATAGCAACTTGAAAAGATAACTTCTTAAATTTCAAAACAGTGTAAAGATTAGTATTTTTTGCAGAGTTATTGCAAATAAATCCAACAGTTTGCTTTATTTTTAATCAATTAGAATTTCGAAGCTATTGCTGCATTGTTCACATCCCCACATTCGTATTTATGCCACATTTTGAAACTCTAGGCCTAACGATCTATCTTGTAGAACTGCAACACATTATGAGCGCGAATATATTTATCTTTATTATTATAAGAGATGATGAAAAACTATTTTAATTTGTGTTTAGATATAAAAAAAGCATCTGGAGAGATTTTTATGTATAGAATGGCATAATTATGTTGAAGCAGCAATAAAATGTTAACAATCTACAGTGTTGTGAAAGGAATAAATAAATAAATCTTCTTGAGAAACAAAAACGTTTTTCCTGAACAGTTTTCACAACCTAAACCTTCCCACTAAGCCTTGAACTTCTCATTTCTCTTGCTGACTCAATATCTGATGTTCAGCAACAGTTTCTTTGTTCACGCAATACTTCAAAGAACCGTGGCAGGCTTCCATGTTCTCCAAAATGCATCATTCTGGCAAAGAGATTCATTTATAGAATATTTGAAGTTCCAGAGCTGCGTCTGAACGCAACCACTGCAAAGCGATGCAATTATTTAATCTAAATTACTTGAAGGAAATGGAAGAGTGGAACGGAATGGAATTTCTCTTAATGAGATGCATTGTGTGGGAATTTCATTTTTCTAGCGGATTAGTTAATTCATCTGTTAAATGATAGAAAAATAAGATTAACATGGAGTTCACAATGTTGTAAATTGTTAATTATTATTCTAAATGATTCAACAAAAGTAATTTACTTAAGAAAATGAATAATCATTTTAAATTCTTTTTATTGTCATGTGGTCATTTATTAATATAAATATCAACTCGTCAGTTTTCTTTTTATAGGTGCAACCTTTTTCTCTTGCAAGTAATGATCACTTTTAAGTTAAAAAAATTAAATGTTAAATAAAATTAATATAATGTTAAATGTTATTATAATGTAATATATGTTAATGTTAAATATTAATATAATCTAAAATATTTTAATGTTAAATATTAATATAATCTAATATATTTTGATGTTAAATGTTAATAAAATGTAATATATGTTGATATAATGTTAAATATTAATATAATGTAATATATGTTAATGTTAAATGTTAATAAAATTTAATATATGTTGATATAATGTTAAATATTAATATAATGCAATATATGTTAATGTTAAATGTTAATAAAATGTAATATATTTTGATATAATGTTAAACATTAATATAATGCAATATATGTTAATGTTAAATGTAAATATAATGTAATATATTTTAATATAATGTTAAATAGGATTATATATAAATTTAAGGCCTTACTCCCCCCCCCAAAAAAATTTTTAAGTTCATTTTTAACCATTAGTTTGTTTTAGTTAGGTTTATTAATTAGATCTATTAAAATAATTAATTTAATTAATTACCTAAATTTATTAATTCAGATCATTAATAAATTTATTAATTATTTTAATTAGGTTATTTCCTATCGTTATGAGCATAATTATTTTCATGAACATGGGAAACATGTATTAATAATTATATTAAAAAAATTTTAATATTAATAATAAATGATAGTAATTCAAAATATCTATTAATAACCCTGATTATATTGTTTTTAATCAGAGCTATTAGTTGCTTTCTTAAAATATTCCTATAAAAAAAATACCAAATTCTGGAAATTATTTAAATTAATTTTTAAACAACGGACTGAATTATTAAAAAAGCGTATAATTCAAAAATAATTGTAGGAATATTAAATCTCCTATCTTGAGATTATTCTTAATAACTATTTATATGCAGTATTTTTAAAAGGATCTATATATTTTTTCAGCAAATGATTGCCATTTATCTATAAAGGTGCAATATAATTTAGGGTTATAATAATGCAATAGAATTAAATAAAGTTAATCGATAATATTTTTAAGGGGATAATTTTTTTAGAATGAAGCCAGTAGTTATTTGTTATAATATTCTTCTGATTACATGCCATATTGTTTGTTTCTATATTGTTATTTGTAATATGATTCTTAAAGAAATCACTCCTTAACACTAAAGTAAACTTCTGAAATTTAATTTACCAGGCCGGGGTTAACCCCAGAAGAATATTATGGGCAATTTAAATTGACGAAAATTGTTTCCTCCGACACATCATTACAAACGGGGCATTCAATAATCCGCTCTTAAGAGATACGTCCTATCATTGCCTCTTGTTAACCAGTTCAATATCGCGATTACAATATCATTCAATTCCTTACAATGTAATTAAGCTAAATTAATAAGAGATTACATGCAGCTCCGTAATAGGTAGCGTAGAAGTTAATACTATAATAACATACTCGATTGTTAATTCTTTAATGTAATGCATTTATGTCAAATAATAATAGAGCGTACGAAATTTTTGTATAGATATTTTCGAAATGGAATAAAAGGCTACTTACATGCCCAAGTATAATAACATAATACAATGTTATAATAACATGAAAGAATTAATTAAATCCACCAATAATAACGTATCTAAAGCAATTTCAGGGAGAAAATGAGGCACGAATTAATAAAAATGGTGCTGATTATGAGCTTCATGACTTTAACGAATAATTTGGGTTTATTTTTTCTTGAATATATATATATATATATATATATATATATATATATATATATATATATATTACTCTCACAAAATGCTACAAACATATTATCCTAGTTATCAACTTTTGAAGACTAATCTTCAAGAAAATTACTTGCAGGTATTACTTTCGGATTATTTTAAATTTCATCATTTCTAGGTCTTCTTGTGTCAGGCAGTTCTATTGATGGTATTTTCGGACATGGTTCTAAGCTTATTATAAATATTATCTTATTAAATATTTTAAGTCATTTTACGTTGTTTATAAAGAACTTTATTTTGCGATGACAGTAATTAAAATATGAAATTGAAAATATTATCTTGGTTGAATAAAATTTTGCCTCATAATATTCATAAATTAACTTATCGCAAACTGTAATGTGGCTTTAAAACTTAAATATATAGTTTGAAAGCCTTTTTATTTCTTCTTTTTTAAAATTCATTCCATTTATATTTAAATTAACATTTAAGAATATCAATGAAAATGCCATTGTCATGAAAGTAAAACCTGAATTTGCACAAAAAAAATCTATTTATTTGATTTTGAATATGAAAATAAAGCAATTGCAACGTTTTAATCATCATAAGTCTGATTTTCTTACTAATAAATAAACAATAAAAAGGATTTTTTTTTTTCACTTTCATCACAGCAAAATGCGTTTTATTTATTTATATCAATTATTTAAAACTTTTATTCTTGTTTCGTTTTCTATAGATAAATAAAAGATTATAATTATATCACAAATTATTAGTTCAACAGAAAAACCGCTATATTTATAGGATAAGAATATATTTTTTTAAGTTGTCATCTTTCTTAAGAAATTTAGTATTCTACGATTACAAAACAAACTAAAAATCTACATTAGTAAACTATAATTAGAATTCTTCAGCTGAATTTTTTTTTAATTCATAAGAAAAAACATTATTTACTTTTTAAAAAAGAATTTCGCGGGAAAAGTTATTAATAGAAAGACATTTTTTTACTAAATTTTAAAAAAATATATGGCAATTCAGTTTAGAAGAAGTGACTTTAATTAATTGCTTCTAAAACCACATCAATATGTTACGAAAAAGTATCTTTTTTCTTACGGGG
>JAPMOR010084271.1:136642-165563 GCA_026543865.1 Argiope aurantia | reverse complement strand
AAAATCAGTAAAAATAATTTAAAATGGCTTTAGAATTATTATTTATATATTTTGGAGATTTTTACGTTGAATCTGTGTAGTCAAATACTAGTAAAATAAAGTATTAAATAAATAATTGGTAATGCAATAAATGGTTAAAAGGCCTAAGGACTGATTGCTAGAATACGCAACAATAGAAATGTGTATTTCACGCACAAATATACTACTAATTACAAGTCTTTTTAGATACAGAACTTATACTGAGTTTTCATGACTATATTGGAAGGTTATAGACTTTACAAGCTACTACCTTTTTTGTATCGGATGGTCATTAGGCTACGGAATGCATCTTCACAGTTTCGTGACATATAAAAAAAATCATCACCAAGCCTTGAAGGCTGAAAAGAGTCATCATAACTTTCTCTCCAGGCAAAAAAAATCCATAGGATAATTAAATTTATCAATGAAAACAGGATTATTTTCTTGCCCCCTTAGTTTACAACATCAAGTATCATACACCTAAGGACTAAGGGAAAAAAGCATCACAGTTTCTTCACATTCATATGCACTCATAAATATCTTTCAAATAGAAATTTTCTTTGTAACCATTCATGAAATTATTCTACATTAGATTTTTATTAACTCCGTTCTCCTCTACTATGCTTTGATAACAAGTGCAATAATTACGTTTTTACATATATTTCAACATATTATTACTCGAAATAATTTTTCTATAATATTTCAAAGTAGAAAAATGTAGTAAACGGTTTCATATTATTATCCTTTCTTATATATTTGAAAATTCTGTAATATTTATTTCTGTTTTATCTTCTGTAAATATTCTGGTATTTAATAATAAAATTCCCCTAACAGGCCCATCAAACCGTTCATTGACCAGAATGGTTGCGGACAAGTGATTCTGTACTGTTCTGTGTCGGATGTTATCACCGTTAAATTCACAATCCTTTTAGCAACCGAAATTATCACATATGCATACTCAAAATATGATCATTGCATAATTTATTTTTTTATTATATCACACGCACAATTTGATTTGTTTGTATTTCTCAATTACGGAGTCGTCGCAGCTTAAATATCTCAATGATAGAAGCAGACATCTCGTTAAAAAGAGAGCTTCAGAGATAAAGAGAAGAGTTTTCTAATTTTATCCCTGCTCTCGGGCGACCTCGCTCCATCCAGCGAACTACCTGAGCGCGACCTTGGACTTCACTCATCTGTCAGCCGGGGTTGAAAAAACGCATTACGTCAGCTCAAGTGTTACCGAGGAGAGCTGGAAGAGTTACAATGGTGTCCGCGAACATCTGCTACCAAACATGACGCGGAAAACAGTAAAACGCTCTTTAATCTAACATGACGAAAAGATTCCGCCTGAATAGTTTTTTTTATTCTAAATAAAAAACAGTTTAAAAATTGTTTAAATTTTAGTAAATATATGTTAAATTTATATTTAATTGAAATATTTATATTTAAAATGATATAATTGCTACGTTGAATTCCATTTGTCCTAGAATAACTAGCCAAGTATTCGAATCAAGGACAAAGAGGAACTATTACAACTTCTCTATGTCAAAGCAACTCGAAGAACCTTGGTGGTATCCAACTTAGTTCCTCTATACATACGAAGTCAGGTTTGATTTGATGAAGTTAAACGATGGAAAAAACACTTTTGTTTATGCGCCAAATGTATTTCATGGTTAAAATTCGATTTTGTAAACATGTTTAAAAAATTACATCATGTGGCATGATCTTTCAACTTTTACAACGGTAGAAAATGGCAGCAAGAAAAATAGGAGTTTTAAAATATAATTTTAAAGGAAATCAAAATAGATAATAAAATCCAAACATTTTAATTTCGTGAATGATGTCTTTTGGAATAATTGAGATATAATAAAAGTTAACATTAAGAATTAAAATTTTAGGGACTATTAGAATAGGAAGAATAACATTGTGTATTGATATATTGCACTGAAGGTCGGATTTCTCAAGAAAAATTGCTAGTGCTTGAGTCCAGTTTGACCAATTCTTAATCGAGTAAAAATTGTATCAAACTTTTACTAAACAAACTGAGCGACAATACAATTGATCAAAGTTCATTTACATCTTTAAGGTCCCATTTAACTTGCCATATTTTTGCCATCAACTTAGATCTATATACATTACAGGAGAAGGGTGTCTTCCTGAAAGAACTGGTTGTCATTTCAATTCGCTTGGTGATAAAACTTGTAACTACAATACACTAGTGTACAATTCGTAACTACAGGCAAATGTGTATTAAGGAGCCCGTATAGTAAAGAATACATCTGAAAACAAAACCCATAATATTTTAAGTTCCTACATTATTTAATATATTAACCCAGTAGGTCACTAGCATGCACACAATAACTAACTTTATGTTTACCTAATTAAAGACATGGCTTTTTCTTCAGCAGCATCTTATTAATATCTGAATAGACATAATCTTCAATAAACACGAACGCATGTGTGTTTATTTCTGATGTTTGACATTGTTACAAGTATTTAAAATTTTGTTCAATAATTAGTTCAATTATTGTCTTTTTAACTTGAATATATTATCTGATCAATAATATCATATTGTTACGAATTACATTTTGTCTTATCAATAATACCATATTGTTAAGAGTGCTTCCCAGTATAATATGTTTACTAGTAATGAAAATAGTTTTACAGATATACTAAGGCTACTGTATGGATGCGAAGTGAATAAAATCTGATCTTTTGGCGCCATGTCGACAAAAATAAAAGATCCCTTATATTTGAAAATCTTGGTAATAGCTACCAATGGGACTAGATTTCCATTGATTGCTCTAGAAGCGTCTTTACTTTGACGCTAAATAAAGCTGGGGAAAGTCAGTAAAATTAAAAGATGAATCGAGAGACATGAGGAGTTGAGCGAAATCTCTCTTACGAGTACTCTCTGAGAGCTTTGCGCTTTTATGATTGTTTATTACCGATTTGTTGCTTGTGTATTGCTGTTTACTGCAAGTGTTATTATTGTGTAGGCTTCTTTTTTTTTACTTGTACTTCGGGTAAAATAAAGCATCATTATCCATTATGGAGCTTTTTAAACTTATTCGATGTGCAAATGGGCAAATGGATTCAAAATGTTTTTCATAACAATATATCAACAATAGCATCTTAGCAGCAATAAGATATATATATATATATATCCAAATGCTGCAACCAATAACTTATTATATAGTAACATTAAAGTACGTATTTCTCTTTTTACATCATCATAAATAGTGTTTCAATAACAGTTAAATCAGTGACCATACATTAATATACTAAATGTTATAAACAATACAAATCGCTGATTTCATATTATAGCTACACTGAAATCTAAAATAATGCATACAAATATGCAAGTGTCTACAATGCACCTTTTAATATTCTAAAAATGGTCATAAAATGCTAACAAATAGTTGCTATAAATTAAATAAGCTTATTCTCCCATTCACAACAACACATATCCTATCGCTGTAAGGCAATGTAAAACTATAACCATTTGTTTCATTTCCAAATTTTACGTGCCTTATTTCCTATTATTAAGCATGTGGTGCTATCAGACCATGTCCATTAAAATCCATTGAAGAGATTGCATTCTCCGGTATGGAATATATTAACTCCAAATTGAATCTAATACTCTTTCAAGCTAACGCAGGCATTTGGGATTAATGGAAAATCGTATTCATTGGAGCACATTAAAGCAAAGTACTGGATTGTTATCTTTTCAAGAGTGATAAATGGGAAGATACTCTGAAACAAATGCGTTGATAAATTGAATGGCAAGACTCGCGTTCTTTTCCAACTTTAATTTCAAAAATTCTAGAGTGAAGGTTTTATGCCCGATGAGCTGAACGGGATTAATCTTTCTGCTTGTTAATTTTAAATGTAAATCATTCGGGCTTCACCGGGATGAAATAAATTGCGAAACTCAACATTTTTTTCTGTTTTTATCGTCGTAATTCTGAATGTCTTACAGTTCGCTGGATGATTCGTAGGAAAGAATTCCAAGTGTAATAATTCTTTTGCCTAAAAATTTGTAGTTTTGCCAAATCATGTGCTACATGTCATATCTTGCTTTGTTACTTTATTATTGGAATGAAATCAAATCAAAAATTTGCTTTAAAAAATTTAATGCATATTCTATAACTTTTTTACTTCAAATATTCTCTTGCTTTTATCAGAAAATTTTTCTTCCCACATGCTTCAAAGTTAAATAAGATCGTTTGGCAAAAATGTTACTTTGTATGCATTTTGGTTTAAACATTTTTAATACAATTTGAAAGATTCCAATTTTTAGTGGCTTTCTATTGATTTTTTTTTCGTGTAAATTAATACGCATTAATTAATTTCGTTGCTAGAATTCTTAATAGCACTGTTTTGTCATTTTGCTGTTCTGAATTGCAATTAAAAATTTTCATTCACTTAATTTTCTCGTCTCATCGTGAAATAATATTTATTCATACTTCAAAATTTTAATTAAAAAATTTTGTCACTCATTTGTTTAAATTTAATTTAAAATATTTCATTATCTAAAATAATCACTCGCTCAATATTGTTCCCGAAGTTTAATCATAATTTTTAATGATAGATCAATAGATTTGATAGATTAATCTTATTCTGATAGATAATTTTCTAATCAAAAGAAATAGAAAAAAACTATATTTTTAGTAATCATTATATTTTCTAAGCACCTATTGAAAAATTATTTTATACTGTACAAAAATTTTGGCTTCTTGATGACAATATTGAAAAATAGATTAATACATAGATATTTGCAAACTATTTACTCAATATTTCTTGAAAATACGAATAAAATGCAATACTTTTGGGGGGAAAAGTACGAAGAAGATTCGTTTACTGATGATAATCGCATTAATGCATTAAATTAATCTTTCGATAATCGGATGAATTTTTGTCCAATCCTTTCTAGGGCAAAAAAAGATTTCATTATTTCTCTCCTTTGAGCAGCTAATAAAGTTTTATATGTGGGGAAGTCTATGGGGAAGTCTTACAAAGATATTGAAGAAACATTATGTGTAATGAGAGTTATAGATAATAAAGAAGTATCATCAGCATAAAATGATATTTCCACATTATGCAGGCATTGCCAGAATGATGGAGGAGAAAATAGTGATGCTCATTATTAACTAACATCTGGAAACATTGTGACATTTTGACAGTACAGTAAAGTTGCCAATATCTTCTTTTAAAATTAGAACTGATAAAAAATCAAAATTATAAGGGCTAGAAATATACCATACATACTCTCTGAAAAATAGACTTTGACTATAAATTCATGAATTATCTATACTTATAATAACGTTCAGTGTGTGTGTGTGTGTGTGTGTGTGTGTGTGTGTGTGTGTGTGTGTGCGTGCGTGCGTGCGTGCGTGCGTGTGTGTGTGTGTGTGTGTGTGTTGGCGCTCTACAGGCCAGACCATTCAACCAACAGCTACCAAATTTGGCACGTGTATACCTTGGAGGCTGGGAATGTGCATCTGGGGATTATTTTTTCGAATTTTTAATTAGAATTTTATTTATTTAAAAATTAAGCGAAATTTTGGCGTGTTTCAGCTATAATTTCCGAAAATATTACCGCACAAAAAAGACTTTTACATGAAGTTAAAGATCAAAATTTTATATTTTAAATGATACCAATGTTTTAACCTTAAAATTAAATTTCTATTTTTAATGAATTTTTAAATAAATATTTTAACTTTATTTTTCAACAATTTTTTCGTACAAAATAAAAATAAAATTTAAGCTGCACAAAGCACGTTTCGCATTCCTAGGAAAAAATTAGCTTTTTTCAACGTGTTGCCATCACATTGATTAAAGCTCCAACTAAAAATAAATTAAATCTTTATGAAAATGAAATCTGCAAAAATACAATTTTCGGCACGTGTCTTTAGGAAATGAAACAAATCTGAAATATTATTTTTTCTAAAAAATTAATTCAAGAAAAATTATTTTATGATCTTTTACACTCTCTATATTATTAATCCAATAAATCAGTTTCATTTTAAGGCAAGTTTTGTTTAATATGAACAAAATATCCATTCAAATCAGGGCCACACAGCTAATTTGTAAACCTTTAGTAAGACACAGATCTGCTAAAATGGTCTAAATGGATAATGATTATATTTTATGTAACTTGATTCAATAAATACTCTAATAAATAACGAATTTTTGATTTTACATAAAGCTTCTGCTGTGGAAATCACGAATAACAAAATGTTCTTGAAACACTAATATTTTAAATAAACGGAGTTAATTTCCAATCAACTAAATCAATTACTTAAACTGACTGATTTATGAAAATTTGAATATCACTATTCAATAAAAAAAAGGATAATTTTAGATTTTCCATCGATCGTTTCAAAGAAAATACGCCAATCAGCGCGCAGGTTTCTCAAGATTAATTGGCCTAAGATTATGAAAATGTTGAGTTTTTCTAAATTTTTAACATTTAAAACTTCATAAATAAATCTTAGTTGATCCTGGAAAATAGAAACATTCATTCATTTATTTAAAATTTGGTGTGTCCAGAATATTTCTCAGAAAATGATACCTTACTGCATTAAATTTAGACTTCATAATTTTTGAAATATATTTATAGGCCGGAACAAAATATTATTATTGATTTCATCTCAATCCTTTTGAAAGCAAAACTAAAAACTGAATTTTATGCTGAATCTGAGAAATTTTTGTTGAATTTTTGTTTTCGATATTACATAAATTATGAAAAATATTTTGTAGTTCACATAAGACTTAAATACCGAGCGATTCTGTTTGTAATACTCACATTCAATAATAATAATAATAAATAAATAACAATAAAGATGATAAATAAAATAAAACGCTTGCTTTTATTAAAAAATATCTTTATATTAAATGCAATTTCATCATTTCCACTTTAAATTAAATTTGAAGTTTTACCGGAAATGATTACAAATTAGCAAAATATAAATAGTAAATTGAACGAAATGATCTAAACAGTATAAGTTTGGCATGACTATCAAAATTTGAAGATTAAAAATGCTTTGTTTGAGTATCCTTTAAGAGACCAGTTACTTAAAATATTTAATTGAAAATTTTAGCGAGCGGTAATAATGGCGAACCGGCTGGTCGCCAAAGGCGGCTAGTATTTAATAAACTTCGGTTTTCTGAATACAATACATTATAAAGCATAATGCAAATGTTGATCTTGCAAACATAAATAGAAAAAAAATCATCCATATCTCAAGTATCATAACTTTCAAGGAAAGTGTTATATGAGTATATTTATACTTTCTCGTATACATAATATAGTAATTGTCGAAAATTCGAAATCGAGATTATGAGGAATTTCCACGTTTTAGGGCTCCTTGATAGGTTCCATTGATCCATTTTTAGAAAATGTCCGACTATCTATCTGTCTATGACAAAGATAACTCAAAAGCGCTTTTATCTAGATGGGTGAAATTTGGTATGCGGTCTTTATACCAAATTTGTAGATTTTGAATAAAACCTGTTTAGAGGAAGTCCGTCTGTCCAGCCGTTTGAATATGAGTTAACATTAACATGATAATTACAAAACCAATACAGCTCTATAGATAAAATTGGGTACACAGATTTAACATCTAAAGTTTAAGCACATTTCCAATTTTGAGTCAAATATAATTAGGGATTGACTATCTGTCGTTTTAAACTTTCAGAAATACGTAAACGCAATGACTTAAATATATCACATTTGGTATGGGATTTTGTGACTGCAAGTGTAGTCAATTTCATTCAGTTGGTAAGAAAGCGTCTAAAACCCAGTTTCGATATTTTTGATATTTTTAACGGCATGCAGGACATTAATAGCTAAATAACTCGCCAAAGATGAGATGATAGATTGAGTAAAAATATTAAATTCACTCCAAAAGTTAATATGCCGGGACTCTTTTACATTATTGCCATGTAAGGGGCTCACTGGCATAACAAGTTTATTAGAAAGTATGCGATAAAGTTATCAGGGGAATGTTCCCGCTGGTTTCTCTTATTGAAAGAAATTCTTAATAGTTATTAAATAATAACTAAATTTCGTATGGAATTTCGCCAACTTGCAAATTATGGTCATAATGAAAATTTCAAAAAAAAAAACTCTTTTGTAATATTATTTCTTGAACAATAAAAATAGTCAAAAAAGTAGTTTTCATTAATTGTGCCTCTTTGAAAATTACCGAAGTTAACGTAAATTAGAAATTCGATTTATTTCTTAGAAACAATATTCCGATAGAAGAATTCAAAAATAATTTCAGAGAGAAGCCACGAAATTATTTCCATCTTAAAAGAGGTCAAGCCAGTATAAAGCTAAGTAGTCCTACTTCAATTTAAAATAAGATATCGACCACAAACTAATTACTTCTAACTTATTCATAAATTTCATCTCGGGATTAAAGGGGATCTTGGCGACAAAATCTCCTGAACCTTCCCCACAAATCTTCTAGAGACCTTAATATCCCAAATTATTCCGGGCAGCATTAGCAAGTTTGCTGGAGCACCGGAGCCAAGCGATTTTAATTACAAGTGCACACTTCCACTCAACAGTGGAGCAGAAATCGGTTAGACCGTCTTCAAACTCATTTATAAAGTCAGGGGATAACCTTAATGATAAAGTACGCACGATGACTTTAAAGGTCTGATTTGGAATTTGAATTGGTCTCGCGATTTCCCGCGAAACGACGTAATTAGTTGTAGCTGGAAATGAGACCTTATTTCACGGTCTTGTTGACTCAAGTACGTATTCCACTCGTTCTCTTCGGAACTACATTCTCCGCAACTCAATGATACTTGAATAAGAAATATATTTTTAAGACTGTTATTATATGTTATTGTATGTGGAAGAAATAAGTATAGTTCTGTCACAATTAAAACTATCTTTGAAGATAGGACTAATAGATCCAAGGGAATTTCTTTTTATATAAAAGAGAAAACGTGCGAAAACTGTATAATAAATTATTAATGTGAATTGATATTGAAACGAAACTTGTTCTAACTTGGTGCTGGTTGAATAGGTCAATGGTAGAATGCTATGAACTGAAAGCGACAGTTCGCAAGTTCGTAGTTGACTGCGGTCGAGTTTCCCTAAAAATTGTTTTGTTATTGATTTACTTTTTTTATTTCTCATTTGCTCTAGAATATTCTTATAATTTCTGTATCTTTCTAAATCTGTAAGATTCGAATCATTTCGTCTTGTGGATAAAAACAAATGTAAGGATTAATCCTTTGAATAAAGTCTCGAGTTGAGATTAGCGAGCATTATCTTTGACTTTAGTTAATACCCGGTTTTATCTACACTAACTTCATCTACTTGACAATATAGGTATATTTCCGATTCAGATAGCAGATAAAAGATTTTACATATTTTCGTTATTTAAATACTTTGATTTCAGTGAATACTGAGACTATTTTTATTTTTTTTCTGTCAGTTTCTTTCATGTTTTTGAATAAAACTGATTAAAAAAATCATCTGATTTGAAATATTTATTTCAAAAATTTGGCAATTATTAATCATGAATTAAAATTATTATCGTTTGGTACTAAATATTATCACCTGGTATCTATATTTTCATCGTAATTTAGAAAAGCTTTTGACTCCTGATAGTAGTCAAAACCTGACTACAGTTGCAAATAGAATTTTTTTTGTCTACATATGAGCTGGTGAAGTGAGCTCGTTAGCTTCCTGCACTACTCATTAACTCAATGAATTATGGGGAAGCTACAACAGAGTCACTAATTTACTGATACAATTCCCCTATGAGCCGCAAAATCAGCTTTCAAATATGAATTTCTCAAAAATTTTAATTTACGTATAGGCACTCTTAAATTTTAATATTTTTTTATTCAAATCAATGCAGAGTTTAATAAATAAAAAAATATTAATTTTTAAAATAATTTCAAAATTTTATTTTGGAATTTTACGCAAATACGAACTTAATGCTTAATTTTTCCATTAGCTTCAGAAGATATGTCACTAGAAAAAGCAATTTATCACTGTCAAGTATGAATAGCTCAGATTTTTCCTCCGAGATCATTCATTGATAACTCGCTTTATATCGTGAAATTATCATTTTGAAACCGAAACTGGTCGAAAACCGACCCACCACTATAGAATTGAGGTTAATTTATAGTGTGAGGGTTAAACGTGTGCATTTTCCATTCGAAACTACGTAAAAAAAGAACAAACATCCCGTAGTAAATTGAGTGGGAAAAGCTTAAGAAAATACTCAACTTTAACAGAAATTAGAGTATTCACCTTACATAATTACTCACATTTCACGAATTTATAGAATTTTACCTAGGGATTATAAGGGATCATGTCAACAAAATATCTTGACCCTTAAAATACCCTCCAATAATCTTTTGAAAATCTTAACATGACAAATTATTTTTACCTATTCTGTTGGAGCATTGGCGCTAAATGATTTTGTTAGAAGCGTATAATTTTGATTAAACCGTCTCAAAATCATTCAATAAGTCAGTGGTTTATTCTTAATAATATTGTTCACTCGAAGTTTTTATATGTTCGTTTTAATGCATTTGAATTGTTCTAGCAATTTTCTCTGAAACCGAGAAAGGAATTAATGTATCTGAAGACTAAATCATATTTTATAGAAAACGTTTTAATCATACAAATTTTCTTTAATTTTAATTTGATTCTAAACAAAAAAAAAGCATTATTAATTATGTAAACTTAAAAATACGGTTTCCCCGATCATCAAATATTTTATTACAATATGATCTATATAAAATAGTATCAAAGCGTCACTAGGTAGTAAGATGGGTGAAATAGAAACTTTTTTTTGTTCCATTTATTTTTTCCATACAAAATAATCTTCAGTCTTTTCATATGAACTTTAAGCTATAATATTGTTACGAATCTCCAATAATCCTTCTCTATAGTTTGTCTCATAGAAGAAAGGAAGAATTATAATGAATGCTGAAGGCACAGGAGATCAATCATCCTTCGCCTTGGCGACAACTTGGCTCCAAATTGACGACATTATGCATTTGGCTAATTTGGAAATAAAAATAAAAGGTTGGGAAAATACTTAAATTAAAGCGATATCTCTATTAGAATTTGAGATTTGGCTATTCGTCTAGAATTTTGGATGCCCTATCGGCACCTAAATAAACGAAAGACTAAAGCGAAATAGTTAAGTGTATTCTCTGTTTGGAGTGTAAACTCGGAGAAAACTCTCTGAGTGCTATTGTGATGCACTTTTCCTTAACTGCTATATTTCTACTACTATTTCTTTAACTATTTGCTACTTGTATATATGTTGTTTATTTTAGCAGTTGCTGCCTTTGCATACGACGTTTTTGGTGTGCTTTGCTACTTGTGTTTCGCGTTTCTCTTCTTGAATAAAAAGAGCATTTACTTATTTCGAGCTTGTCTTCGTACACACATCGGTATTTGCGTAACAATATTTGTTTCTTCAACAATCATACATTTTATGCAATTTTGACTACACTGTTAAAAGTTGAATTTTTGTTTCATCAGTATTAAAATTCAGTCTTCTGGGAGTGTTACTTAATCTTTTTACTACGTTTCCAGCATGATTTTAAAGATATATACTAGTAAGTATTAATGAAATATTTTAAAACACATCAAAAATAAACTTCTGTTATAGAAGGAATATATTCTGTGCCTTGTTCCTCAAACAACTTTAAAAATTATTATTAAGGCTTTTAATCCTTTCTAACTTTGACATTTTCAGTGCCATTCTAAAGTCTTCATCGGGCATTGTAGCTCCATTTCTTTCACTTATTCAAAAAAAAATGCAGATCTATTTCAGTTTTTGACAAATGACTGTTTTCTATTAATGCTTAAAAATATTAATAAAAATAATGTTTAAAATTACTATAAATAGGATATGGGAACATTTTATTTTAATTATTTTTACTTTTTGGTTTTTAATTTGTAATTTATTTATAAAAAGTCTATTTTTTGGCGTTTAAGTATAAATTAATTGATACTTGTAATCAATTAAGTAAAAGATCGATTAATCGATTTCAAACTTATATTTTCCCAATCATGAAACATATCAAGTTAAATAGAAATGTATAAAAATGGGTTTTCCTTGTTGTTTTTTTTTCCTTTCAAAACCAAGATGGAAAAGTTTTTCGATTATATTTCCTTCTATTATAAATTCTAAAATTAAATTAAAAGCTATTCTAAAAAATAATTTATTAAGGGCTATTTTTGTCTATTTTATTTCTTTTCTTTCGGGCATGATTTTGATCTTGAAAAATTTCCTTGGGAAAAAATAAATTCGTGAATGAAACTCTAAGTTCGGATTATTATCCATAATCATCTTATTTTAAATTTAGTCTGACCGAATTCTGGATTATTACGAAAACAGGATGTTAAACAGTTCCACATCAAAATACATAGCAAAGCTTTTTCGTAAAACTTACAAAAATAATCTGATTAATACATTTCATTGAATTTTTCACCCACAAAAATATAAGTCAGTAGATCATCTCCTTCAACTCTGTTTTTTTTTTTTTTTTTTTTTTTAACCAGCAGAACAAATTTGTCGAGACACAACAGTCTTGTTTTAGACCATTGAAGTTTAGAAACAAGGCCGAATTCAATCTTCCTCTTTCAGGAAATCCAATAAAACTTTCATCAGATTCTGCTGTCCTCGATTTTATGAAGATCAAAATATAGAGCTAAGCACAAAATTTACTGAAAGAGAAATCCTCGAGGCCATTTCCTAGAACAAATGAAGTTAAACTTCCCACTGGTCGGAGTAGGATTTAGTTTCAGACTAATCTTACTTTTCTATTAGAGGTAGAATGAAACACTGTCAATATTTGAATCGATGCTGTAATTGCTGTTATATTTGTAAAGCATGAAATGTTGTTTCTTCAACTTTCTTTTCTTTCTTTTTTAAGGACGTTAAGGATTTCTATTTAATTTAGATTTTAAAAAAACCCAAGTGTTTTGGAACTGGTTTCAGTGTTCATGTTTTTTGCACTTACTATCTCTGAATTAAAAATATGTGATTGAAAATTAAGAAATTATTTGATATCCGTTATGTAAGGAAAAAAATATATATTTCTACATTGGGAGAAAAACTATTACGAACTATTAGTATGCTGTATTATCATTCGCTTTCTAAGTGATATTCAACCACTTATCATCGAGATTCAACAGATAAATAATATAAAACTTACATTTCTTCACATTATGAAGCATTGAAACTCTGTAAATCTTTTTAAGGGAACAAATTATTTATTCTATAATTCAGAAGCTGAAAAAAAATTTAGAACTTATTAAACAAAAACATCATTTATTATATTTGAATTTTAGAGATTTTTCATGAGAATATTTTACCAAAAGTCGAAATTTAAGAAAATGGCATTTAAAAAGCATAATACAACATAAAAGTGTAAGTTTTGCAACTATAAAAAGGAAGGTAAAATTTATAAAAATAAGCATAAAAACAAAATTCAAATTTCTTTTTAACTATTCATATATTAAGAATATTGACTAAAAAATATTTGATATTTTTAGTAAAAATCGATTTTCTAATGTAAAGTACACATATAAAAATCCCTTTATATAAGATTTCATCAGATGTTTCCAATAATTTGTTTGATAACAGTGTTTAAAGTGTATGTGCACACTTTAAACTTCGAAAATCGGTCAAAATATCGAATATTTTTTATTGCTTGATAATTTTCTCTGATCCTTTAACTTTCAAATGATACCAATATGTTGTCAATATTCGAAATATTTCTTGAGTTATAATTATTTTTCTTAAGGTGCTTTCATTAAAAACTCTAGTTACGGGGTTTTTTTTTAAAACTCATTTTATGAAGAACGTTATTTTTCTACTATGTTGCTTCATTCAAACAATCATAACTCAACAAGAAATTAACGAAACACAATTATTTATATATCAAATTAATCTGTATGAAATAGCGGATGTTTTGTGCCTCAATCAAAGTTTTATATTTATAGAAATAAATTTTTAATAGCTATTTAAAAGTTAAAATTATAGAAAAAATCTCTCTTTTTCTATTCGTCGTTGATGAAAATATTTTTTAAAAAAACTATATATTTTTATAACTTTATTGAGACAGAGAACATGAAGATTAACATTAGGCATAATTTCTAACTAGAATTATGTATCTGTATAAATTAGAATTTAAGATATCATGTTTCAAAAAATATACTAATTAACTCATTAAATATTATTTAATTAATTAATAATTAGTGTAATATGGTTTTTTCTCACTGAAATGAGTTTTAAACATATATTAATGTCCTACTGTGAAAAAACTGGAATTTTAAAGTTAAAATTTTTAAAAAAATCTTCTAGTGTGTACGTACAGCTTAATCCTATTTAATATTAAATTCCAACATCTTTTATAATATTAAATTACTATGTGTTGTAATAAGTCAATGAAACTTAATGCAAAACTAGTTCTCCTCCCCCCTCCTCCTCCATAAAAAATTCTTTTATGGATAAATTTTTTTAAGTCATATATTTCGATTTTGATAACAAAAAAGGTGAACATATTCAGAATGCTGAATATTGGCTCCTGGAAGCTATTTTCTCTCATCGAATTTATTTGTTTCAATTTAAAATTCATGAAATTTTCTACAAGGTTCTTCCTAAAAACAGCTTAGTGTTGAAGGAACATGGAAGTGTTTCTGAAATTGCTGTATTCTGGAGTAGAAAACATGTTGCATTCAGTGGTACTTCGGGCTACAAATTTTGAAGCAGGACATCAATTTTGCATTACAGAGAATTCCAGATTAGAAATATTTTTTTCTACGAAAGTATACTAGATTTTCTTTTCTTTTAACTTTTGTTACTTAGACGAAATTTTTATTAGAAATTTTAGGTAGATGTATACTGCAACTACGTATTTACTTTAACATATTTTTTTAAATATTTGTAATTAATATATATCTGTGTTAATCATAATCTATTCATTTCTTACAGCTAAATGTAAATTCCAAAGAGAATTAGAGCCAAGGTAGATTTTAGATGGTAGATTTCATAGGAGAACTGATGTATTAAGATTAATAATGTTCATAGATCTTTTAATAAAACGATATGTAGTTTCATAAACTTTAAAAACTAAAGACCTATTTAAGTATATTTCTTTCTTATCAGTAAAGATGAAAATTTTCGTAATCAACTTTACTATCATGTCCTGGAGTATTCGAAATCTGAAACTTTGTACATTTTGTTTTTCATTTTTGATGGCATTGCACTATTTTAATATTTTAAGAACTTAATTTTCAGCTAATTCGTTAATTAAATTAAATTGCAATTCAGTATAAGTTTGTTTCGTCTTGTATTGAGCTTGTGAAATAATAGATAGCGAGATTAAAATGTAGAAAATAAGTTTTAAAAATTGTTTTGTTAGGTATAATAAATAAAAGTTTCCACCGAAGAGAATCAAGCTTCATTACCAGAAATGACTGATACCTACTGACACCAATAAAAGTCTTTTTAAAGCAATTTTAATTATATTTATTAAGTAACTACTAGCGATACCCGACGTTGATCAAGATTTAAATATCTTCATGTCTAATATCTTTAATGTAAAAACTACTTTTGTATGAAATGTCATAATACACAAAAAAGTTTATCGCCTGAGGTGATTTTTTAATTAAAATATGAAATCAATTGAGCCAGACGATTTTTGAACATTTACAATAGCTGATATTCTCCTTAAACTGCTATTATTTATTTTATATTTACATAAAATGTTGTTTATAAATATTAAAGTTTAAGAAAGATTTTAATGAATGATTAAAGTCAATTAATTAAATAATAAATTTCTCATTGATAAAAGCATTTAAAAAATCAAAACAGCAGTTTTTCTTGAATAAATTTTTAGTCATCAGCTTTTAAATTTTCAGTTAGTATTCTTCTAATGTGAACTTATGGTTTCTTTTAGAAATCGTTGTATCGCCATTCAAATTTCTCTTTACTCAAAATTCAATTTTCTCAATTATAATATTATATCTTTCTTACATCGTAGAATATGCTGATAAATATGGCAGAAGATTTTAATGGATGTGCTTTTGTATTCTTTTAAACCTAATAAAAGCGACTGCCAAAATTTTTTGGCTGAAATGAATCTGAAAAATGCATTTATATGAAAGAATATTAAAAAATACGGGTAAAGTAGTTTAGAATCTCAACATATTCCAAGTAAGTAGTTAAATTAGTAGTAATTTCCTTATTTAAATTAGTAGTAATTCCTTATTTTATTTATTTGAATTTTGCTCAGCTACTTAAAAGATGAAGTGGAGCATGGATACACATACGCTCACATATATATATATGCATAGCCAAAAATGCTCTCCTTTTTGAAAATATACTAGAGCAATTTTGAATTTTTGGAGTAATTAAGGAATCTAATTCGGACCATGCTAATATATATTTAAATTCATTTAAATCTATTTCAAGGACGAATATTTTTAAACTAATGAAGTATCTCTAATAATATAATGAAAATTAAATAAAAATTTTATAACTAATGAAAATAATTTAATGAAATTTAAACTAATAAAATAATAAATAAATAAATTTGGAATTTCTAATCAAAAACATCGTAGATTGCTAAATTTTTAGATTTCCTCCATTTGTCTTTATATTATGTTTATGAATTTAATCTTAAATACAAATTAAGTAGCAACACTGAAATCTATAAAACAGTTTTCTAATTAATTATTTCATAACTGCATCGAATTATTATTACAGATTTTTATTCTAAATTCTAAAAATAGAATTGGTTCAAATTTGTGTGATCCATGAAGGGAAAAGTTTTCGAAGTTTATCTATTTCATCGTTTGTTTTATTTTATTCCATTTACCGTTGCAATACAGCAACTTAAAAGAACATTATGGAACATATACCATTTAATTATATCAGGGTTTCCACAACATGTAGTAAGGGTAATCCTAGGGATACATTAAATTATCTCTTGGAGGTACTTGAACAATAAAATATAATTATGGGTATTGATAGATATATTGAAAAGAATAAATGATAAATGGAAAGATAAAACGATGTCGTAATAAATGGTAATTCCAATTCCAAATGAATGCAAATAAGGATAGGTATAGGTTTTCTAACATACATTAGGATTTTATACTGTATTTATCTTCTACTTTTCCGGATTTTAAATTATTGAGGCCTAATTGTCTCAAGGTTCCATTAAATGTGCTTAAATTTTAAATGTATATAATTATCAAAAGTATAAAAATCAAGTTAATAGGAAAAACAAATAAACCAAATAAAAAAATATAACAAAATATAAAAAAGAATCCGGCCTGAAGACTTTTTCAAGGGTCACCCTCAGGCAGGGATTCGAAAAAAGGGATTTTTTCTGTTTTTCTGTTCTTTTTCATATTTTGTTATATTTTTTTTATTTGGTTTAATTTTTATTTGGTTTATTTGTTTTTCCTATTAACTTGATTTTTATACTTTTGTATCAGTTCATCTGTGTTTTAGAAGTAGCTGCATTTGCGCTCTCTAAATACTATGAAATTTTTTCCTGTTCCATTTTTGGTTTTAGTTTGAATAGGAAATAATTTTTAGTTGCGATTTCGAAACTGTTTTGTTTTCGTTTTCATTTTTGTTTCGTTTTTAAACTATTTCTTACTTTAGATTGGTTACTTATATAATTATCAATATGCACGAATTTTACGTAACTGGAAAAAATAATATTTCAGTGTTACATTGTTATTGATGTATCTTTATGTAGATATTATCAATTATACATAATTAATAGTACCTGTACAGCGCGGTTCATGCTATGATGAATGTTAAAAAAATTAAAACTTGAAAATCCACCACAGAATTCGCCAATACTAACTACTAGATCTATTTTAGAAAGTTTAATTTCGTATGGAGTATTATGATCTAAAGAAGTGTTATTAGTGCTCACTTTTTCCTCGCCATTCTTCACTTTTCAGAGAATTCGAAAAGACTCTACTTCATTTTTCATTTTCTAGATGAAAAAATATCAGTGTATACCGATTCAGAAATTTATTGTTTCATATTCAATGCCCATGACTCTCAGATAAGTTATTAATACATATAATCATTCTCGTGAGAGATATGACTGGCATAAAATATATCTCGCCTTTTGCAAGAAGAATATTTTTTTTAATTCTAATGATACTTTGTAATAAAACGAGTTCTTCAACAAAGACTTTTTCGGAGTTAAATATTTAATGCATTAAGTTTTTAGATTCAATTTATATTTCGAACTTAATGGAATATTGTAATAGATTCTCGCCGATTCATGAAAGTAATCTAAACTTGTGAGTTATTGCTAAGCGGCGATTAATAAATTTTGCAAGATTTTGCTTCTAAATAAACTTATTTTTTAGGAATTTTCATGATTCTTGGTTTCCGATTTGTTCTGAATTGTCCTACTTCTGAAATTCTGATTTGTCAATATGCCCAAAAATTCTTGTGAGAAAATTCTCCTTTCTTCACTGATTGAAAAAGCGAGAAACTCATTTGGGAAATAATTAATTCAAAACAAACAATGCAATTATTTTGTTCGTTCTTTTATATTACAGAAAATTGTTTAAATAATCACCTCAAAAAGACAAAAGAAATTATAAATTATAATTTTCATGAAACTAAAATTGCAATTATTTTCAGGTTCAATTGTTAAAATTTTTTGGGGGAAAGCGACTTATTTCTAAAAATTTCATAAAATTCGGTAAATTATGTCAGAGACTCAAGATATATATTTTTTAGAATAACAATCGTATAATAAGCAATTTTTTTACTTCAAATTTTAAAATGTGGGTTTCATGATGCATTGAGTCACCATTATGATTTGAATTAAATTTCATGGCTGTAAGGGCGATATATATATGAGCTTTGTCAGCATGATGAAAGATGAATATATACATCATACTTCGTTTCCTAAATATAGACGGAGCCGCATGGAGCGATGATAATGGGTCAATGGATACGCAAGTATAAAAATGTTGAGAAACGTTGAATTATGTGACTAAAGCGATTTATCATATTCATCCAAATCCTTTTATAAATAAGAGACCTAGAATAAATAATTCTGCTGCCTCGTTCTTGTTTTGGATCAGTGCTTCTTTTGACAATGCCCTATTTTGGGAATATGTCAACGAAGAACGCTGATTACTTTCTTAAACGATGACTTTTATATGCCAAAAAGGATTAATATATAATTAATACATATGCTCAGATATAATGGATGATCATTATTAAATAATAAATAGTTATAAATTACTAAGAAAGTTTTGGGACAAAGGCTGTGCTATTTTGTATAATAACTAACATGGAACATTTCAATAATATAATTACTATATGGAACACAGGAAATGTATAAATAACCTGAAACATGAGAAATCTTTTTCTAAAAAAAAAATAGCATTAAAGTAAAAATATGAAAAAATTCACGATGGTGATTTTGGCATAATTTGGTTATTTTTATTACAATAAACATAAAAAAGAAACGAAGAAATCTTTTAGGCAATTGATTGAAATTGAATGGATATTTTATCACAATGATAAATTTTGAGCGGTTATATAGTATTTGTGACATTTAGGTGAATTTTTAAGCATTTGTAATTTTGTTTACTGCTTTCGGGATTAAAAGCTTATTTTTTGCATCTTTTCCTTTTTCATTGTAAGATTTGTTTTACAAAATAATGCACAATACATTTCGTATGCATATATTCTGTAGGCTTGAGGATTCTGAAAATAGCATTGTCGACTGCAAAATGAATTATTTCTCTATTGATTTGTATGATGTTCGAAATTATACTTTCCTTTTACGCAACAAAAATAGTGAAAATTTAAATTAGCCCTCTCCGCTTTTTTAAATGATTCTACAATCAAAAACCAGAAGTAGTAATATCAGACGAATAAAAATTTGCATAATCTACGTTCCAAGATCTATCTTTTTTGCAAAAGGCTAATTCTAAATGTAAAATAAACATAATTATTAAAAAAATATTCTTGTGTTAAAGTGTCTATTAAATATTAGACCAACAGGTTTAAAAATTAAATACACGTTCATTTATTTAATTTTTACTCATTTTTATTTTTCGAAATTTAATCTGCAGGGCCACTTTTACACCTTTTGATAATGTAAATTATTTTTACCCTTCAAAAATCGATATATTTTTCAAAATAATATAAATGAAATAAAGGGAACTGTAAAAGCAATGCAATAAAACGGGCTCTACCAATTTTAAAAGAATTTAATTAATACAACCACTTACATAAAATACTACACTTACAATTACACACATTTAGTCAATATTTATATTAACAAGCTTAACTTAAGTAAATCTCGTAGTCGGTAGATTTTACCTGCTTACAGTGTTGCGGTTAGCCTCGTACTGCCTCACTTTTGATTGGCGAGGAGGTTGGCGCTTGGTTGGCGCACTGTCGTTATTTGAGAGGGTTACAGAACTACTTTCTTGTAAGGTTTTTTAAACATTTTTCCTTTGATTATGATCCAGAATATAATTCAAACAGCTTTCAACGATTATAATCAGTTTAATTCACTCTAGGTCAATTGTTTTCATTGTTTTCGTATTCCAAACTTTAATTTTAATAAAACATATATTAGTATTATGGATATTAGTATTATGGAGCATTACATCTTCTGTCCTTCAAAAATAAACTCATTGAAAAAAATTACTGATATTTGAATTAATAAAGGAAATTTCCTTAATAATAAAGCTTATACGGGAACTAATTTAAGATGACAATCATTTTTCAAACTAAGATTTAAATCTTTAGAGTCTAGGCCCGATCTTAGCCTCATAAGATAAACTGAGAGCATGACACTTTCATATTTAATAAAGTCAAAAGAATGTCAAGAAAATTTTGTAAGAAATTTTTGATTGAATCAAATTTCAAATATTTTATCTTTCGATTCAAAAGTTCTATACATCAGACTATCATAACATTCAAATTTGTGGTTATAATGCATTGTTATGTCAGAATTCATTCAATGCTATCTTTGTATAAAATTTCTAAAATTATCTGGTAAATGACAATTTTGAAGTAAAAACAATTTTTTTTGTTACAGAGAAAATATATTGAAATTAAATATAATCTAAATTAATTTCTATTTACTGATCTAATTCTTAAAAAGTGTAAGATATATGCTAAATAATGTATTTTAAACGATGATAAAATAAGTTCTGTGAAAAATTTAAATTAAATATACAAATGCAGAATTTTTATTTGGTTCTTTAAGTAATGTAAAGGCTTCTTGAATTTAAAGAGAAATTTCACTAAATACAGATTATTTTCCTTTTAATAAATTTTTCAAAAAATTCTTCTTTTTTAAATTTTAGAATATGTCATCAATATATTTAATTTTCCTTGCTTTTCAATAATAAATAATACCTCTTCTATGAATTCCAAGCAATTAAAAAAACTAAAAAGTAATCTTTTCATTGCCATGAGTATTATAGCGTGATGGATACCTTCCAAATATAAATACGTTCTTTTCTTTCTTCTTTCATTGCTTTTCCAAACACATTTTGCATCTGTTCCAAACTGCAGCAGCAGACAACAAGCGCAGATGTGAGTAATAGCGACATCGAAGAGAAAGCAGAAAAACGTTTAAACATTTTTTTTTTTTTTTTGAATTTTCTTGATACGTTAGGGAAAACGATTTTACTGTGATAATATACTTGGAGACAGTTCCCGACACATTTTTTTAGAGGAGGGAGAGAGGTTATAACTTTTTTGAAGCCTGTTTTTGTATGTTTCACGCTTTATTTCTGTGTCGTATGCGATGAAAACAAATGAAGAAATTTGCTTGCATATTTAAATATAAAAAGAATTAATAAATTTAAACCGACTGAAGTGATTAAACAATGATATTAAATGCATCTTCAATGAGTGCTATCTTTGTTAAGAGTAAAATAGTTATAGTAATATGATGAAAGAAAAATCCAATCTAGATATTGGCATGTCATCTTATTTCGAACAAGGATTCCTAGTTTCACTTTTACATTTTTTGGTTCCTTCCATCAGTATTCTATTAATTGTATATCACAGCTTTGTAAAAGTATTTTTTTGTTAAAATTTTCGAAAATTACATGATTATAGTTTCCGAATGAATCATTTGAAGTATGGATGTATTAAATGTTTCTTTTCTGGAACTTTAACCCTTTGCACTCGGAGAGTGCCTCTCAGTCACCATTCAAGACGGTGGATCATTCTGACATTTTATTTGTTTATACATTTAATTTTAATTGTTAAAAACATCTACAGAATGTTAAAAAGACGTAGATTCATTTTTCAAGAAAACTCAACTTAAAACATTTGCACGTATTTATTTTTTGGTGTAATAGGCAGCTCCATGAATTAAGTGAATAATTATGCATCGAATCATCTTTCCGAGTGCAAAACTGAAAAAAGGAAGGAACACTTTGTAAAAGGAGTGAAAAAATAATTCAGTTTAAGCATTTCTATAAAAAGAGCTTCTTCTTGATTCCCTATTAATCCTATTTTATGACTAAACTGGAATTTTCAAAATAAGAAAATTACTAATATATCCAAAGAATTTAGTGATTATTATAGCTATACTGCAGTTTTCCAACAACATTTGCTTTTATAGTTTATCTCTAAAATTGATTAAAATATTGCATCTAGCTTTAATCATTGTATGTTAAAACTGTAAATCGGAAAATTAATAACATGTAATCCAGGCATTATGCTTCAATTCAGAATGCAATTGAAATTATTGATTTCTTAATTGATTTACACTTTAACAGCTAATTTAATTTCTCTTAAGTTTCAGTATCGGTACGAATTAATACCCAATTGATCCAGCTAAAAATACTTTGTGGATTGTACCACCATTATGAAGTGTTCAATAACCACCTTTTCATAAATAATAAGATAATAGGGAGAAGGATGGTATGGCACAATCATGATTTGATGGTAGAAGATAAAAAGACAACTTTCTTCAAAGTTGTTGGTTGCTAATCTTGAAATATATGAGTAAGACAAATACTTCCATCCTAGGCTCTGAGTTCAGCTTCTAGTTTATTGGTTTTGGAATGCTACCAAATGATAATTTTATCAAACAGACAGCGAGACACGATCGATGCTGAAAGTCTTCAGGGCATTGATTACCAATACGAGAGCAAAAATATTCTAAAATGTAGGACCCTGCAGCGGAGTTCCTATTGAAAGTAAAGAAACCCTTTACTGCAGTAAATTATTATTTAAATTTCGATATATTGTTGCCAGAAATAGATTTTTGTTTACATCGTTTGATCTTTGCGCAACTAAGAGTAAAAATGCATTTTACACATCAAGAATCATCGTTGCTGATCTTGTCTTTCCAATTCATATAACATTGCTTTAATTATATTTGTGAATACTTTATCGATTTCGTTTTGAAAGATTCTTTTAATGATGTCGACTGACAATCATAGTCGATAGTTAGCGTGACATATCTGTAAGAGAATTAATGTGACAAATTTGCCATCAAATTAAATTAAAAAGTAGTTTGTTTTGAAAATTATGTTTTGATTCGGCGTTAATTCTAAAGCAATTGTATTGTATTCAGAAAATCATGCTTTTGATTGCAAAATATCTAATGGTTTAAAATTTATTTATCTAAAAGGATTTCTAAGAATATATATAGTTTAACATTTTTTGAATAGCAAATACGCAAAACATGAATGAATCACAGAAATATCAGAGTTGTATTTTAATATTTGTAAAATTAAGTGAAATGGTTTTCGGAATTATTTTTGTTTCTATAAAATTAAATTTGTAGTGATAAATTAAAAATGATATACAGGCTAACCAAATTACGATTAATATTTATTGAAAATAATTACAGTTTTATATAAAAGTGATATTTGGTTATCCAGAAAAAAATTGTGAGCATGGAAAGTAAAGTAAACTAAACGCAAAGAGGTAATTTATATAACTAAACTTTCATTCACTGATTATTTCCCTGTTTTTTAAAAAAAGAAAGACAAATATGCTTTTCTTCTATTTAAAACTGCCAAATTTCTTTCTATATTACGTAAAACATATATTTATGCTCAATTTTAAACACCAAACGAGCTTTATAGAAATGATTTGTGTATTTGTTTCAGAAAAAAGACTAATTTTTTACTTAGATTAAAATTTGACATTCTTTATTAAAAGAGTAACTGCAACTGTAATGAAATTGGATTTGTTTTGTCAGCGAAAAGTTTTAGCTGCTAATCATTGACTTTTTTTTCTTTTACTTATAATCTTTTTTTTTTTTTTGAATTAAAAAATGATTTTGCTGATTTATAACAGACTTCTTTTTTTGGTTTGTTTTCGTTTTTTTTGGTTTCAGATTGTCGATTACATTTCAAACCATATTTTCCGTAAAAACAGGAATGCCAGTTTTCACACTCATTATTTTAACTTTCCTGTCAACGTTTGACACCTTTTACTATTCCCTTACCACTATAGCAACAGACTGTTTGGCGGCGAAACTCTGAATATTTTTGAGCTAACATGCTGCCTTCCATTTGTTTTTAATCTTACTTGTGCTGTAGTACCTAAGACACGAATGTTTTTGTATTCGCAAATTTTGTGCAGTTTGAAAGCCATTAGTAATAGAACAATTCGCAAAGACTTTTGTAATTTTCAGATTGTTTTTGCTTACATCATTTATTATTTATTCATTAGTTTTATTATTTATTCTTTTAAATAAATGGTCTTGTTATATGTCATCTCACTTTTGAATCATGTGTCTTCTTTCCATTTATTGCAGTATTGTTGAAAGTGTGTATGATATTTGCCATGTTACCTTTTAAAGTCCGTTAATAACATTTAAAGAAACTTTAATAGCCACTTCTAAAAGCAAAGAATTTGAAACATTTATATTACATTTTTGTGAGCATTAGTAACATCTAATAACACAAAAATAAGAATTCGCCCTTTTTAATTATTATTAAGCATTTACTTTTTTTAATATCTAGAACTTTTTATAGATTTATGATAAATGAATTAAATAAATAATTCGATGAACCTCAACCTTTTAAAACTATGTGTCTTAAGAATTTCAGGGCATCCGCATACAACACTATTTTGCTTAATTTTATGACATATTTCTTATTTAATCGTTTATTTTCATTTATTTTAAAGCTTAAGCTTAAAATTAAAAGAAGTATCTAAAGTTTTTAAACTAAAATTCAAAGAAAACTAAAGTTTTTAACTGAAATCCAAAGAAGTATCTAAAGTAACTTAAGTTCAAAATATCTTTTATTCTGGTCAATAATTAAATTATTGTAAAATTTTATTATTCTAAGATTTTTTAACGTAAAATTTTCCAAAAATCACAATGTATCTTGTATACTTTGAATGAAATGAATTAATTTGGAAGATTATATGAATACTGAGACTTTTACTAAACGTATTCATAGAAAACTTAAATATGAATTCCGTTTATTAATGAAAACAGAATGATAAAATGAAAGAACAGAAATAATAAAGCAGATAAACTTGCAAAATTATATTGTTTGGTACAAAAAAAATTTGTTATTCTTTTCCCTCTTTAAAAAAATGTATGATGCCAGATTAATAATTGCAGGAAACAAACAAAATCTATAGTTCTATTTTAAAAGATTAATTTCATAATTAAGAGATAATTTAACTAACATAATAATTTAATAACGTCAAATGCACTATACCAATTTAAATTTAGAATCCATTTCTCATTTTATGAGAAAAATTAGGACTTGAAGCTTCATCATAACTTAAGGCTACCATCAAATGGATAACCAATAATACACGTATTTTCGTTTGTTAGATGGCTACATGTAGCTACTCCACTGAATTTACAAATATATATAATATCACTTTGTGGTGTAATGAAGATTATTATGATCCGTGCAGTGGAAGCAAGAGGATCCATGCTTTCAGAAACATTTCTTTAATGATCACAATTCACACAAAACACGAATGACAAGACAAGACATCAAAGCGCGTACATTACCAGAACAGCATATCATCTTATTACTATTACAACCGAAATGTACTATGGAATACGTGCCAAATCAAGCATCGCCATCTATTATCCAAAAGAGAAGATAAAATAATGCAACTGCTACAACTTTCATTATTCTTGGAAATAAAGAAACTCATCAATTAATATTCATACAGCTCAAATTTAAAGCATTCGGGATTATTGCCATACTTGTTTCTCTCGGGGGAGCCATAACAAACATGATCTCAGAGAAATGGCTCTCTTGTTCATCATTTATGGAATCCCGGTATTTTTATTTCTATTGCGTCACTTTAGATATCCTGGACAATTATGGTTCAAGTTTTCGCATATATGTTCTACACACACCAATTTAATGCCCCGTCAATTTCAATTAATAATTCATGTTAAATCTGAAATAACTTCATTTTTAAGATTAACTATTTCTGTGTGAAAAGGTGTTTGTTTTCACTTGAACCAAATAGCAATTCAAATAAAATTTTAATAATCCAGGCTGGTTGAATAATATTTCGAAAACAAATTTTAAAATAGATTATTAGCCATTTAATCGTTCAATTTCTCTAATATGAACTATTGATTTGATTCGGTTTCATAGTCTCTGGAATGTTTGAGATGTTTATGCGTTAAACGTAATTTTTATATAAAGCTATCCCAAAATTAACGCAATATTTGAATTTGTCACCATTCGTACAGTAAAATGTTGGAAACTTATTTTTAAAAAATCATTTGATAGCCGATAGTTTAGGATTAGTAAAAAGGGAATGTTACACGATAGAACAACATAATAACGCAAGATTTGTGTAAAATAAAAATACACATTTTTTTCTTTAAATTCTTATATTTTATTGACTTTTAAAGTACACAGAATAGGGTTATATATGAAATAACACATAGGACAAATGGCCTCCAAGACTTAGCTTGCACATACGCACTCTTTTGTGGAAATTTTTCATGACCACTTTGCATAAATATGGCTGAATTTTGTTGATGCAACGTTGAATTTTCTCCTTCAATGCACACATGCTTGTGGGCGTTTGGGTAAATACCTTTGATTTCAAATACCCCATAAAGAGAAATCCAATGGTGTTAAATCACACGATCGGGGAGGGAGGGCAATTCTAAAATTTTCGAACTGTGGCCGCCAGATTTTCCTTATTTTTAAAATATTGTTCGACAATGAAAACGAGTTATTCTATCGTGTAATGCTCTATTTTTACTAACCCTAAACTACCAGCTGTCAAATGGTTTTTTAATAGGGTTCCCAACTCTTAATTGCGCGAATGGTGGCAAATTAAATTCTTGCATTAATTTTGGGACACCCTTTAAAATTATGACTACTGTGAATGACATCCTTTTATTTATATAAGTTTAAGAATATTATAATTATTTTCACGTCTTACGCTTTGCCAGTTAAATGATTGAAATCGTTCGAATAATTCCACATAAATTAAATGGAAGCAAAATATATTCCTTTCTCCAAAATCAAATTTATAGCATCCAAATTATGATAATCAAACATAATAATAAAAACGATACACTGAATTTATAAATGTTATACATTTTGCTACAAAGAAACCCATACATCTCGCAAACGCCCATTATCAAACGTCGAGCTCTGCCTCATTTTTCTCCTTCACCCCTCATGATACTTAAAGAGAAGAACATTCTTTCAGACCTGTGGACAGCCACAAAAACACGCGAAACTCTGGCATAAACCCACATTTCCTGATGCATGCCACAGGCTTTTTAATGACATAAACACGGATAATCTTCAGAACACGCGAACCCTTCCTTGTGGCACATTTATGAGGGACGAAGGAAAAAAAAAGAGAAAGAAAATTTCGTTTTCGACACGCATTGAGCTTTTTCATCTCTTGCTGGAATCTTCAGAGGATGCATCTTTTGGAAGTCCCTGGATTTCGGCCAAGAAAACAACAGAGGCGAAAAAATGCGTGGAAACCCATAACTCTTTAAGGAAATCATTCGACCTACTTTGTCGAGGCGCCAGAGTGGTGTTGGTGGTGTTTCCATTCTTGCGCAGATGAACGAACCCTACCCCTCCCTCCTTTCCATCTCTGGAAAATCTTGTAAAAATCGATGACACATTGAACATTAGTTGATTTGCTGCAGGGGAATTTACCAATAAAGTAAAGGGATTTTCTAAACTTCAACCTTAAAGGGATGAAAGAGCGAAAGAGGAATCATACCGGTTCAAATGATCAAAAACTGAACTATCTGGTACAGACCGGTTTCCTTTTATATTAATTTATTAAATCCTTTCAAATAATAAGCCGGATGGAGAGTTTTTCACTCGACTTTTCAAATTCCATTCCATTGTATGAAAAAAAAGAATATGGATTTGGAGTGTGTGTGTGTTTTTTCCATCGAATGAGCACAAAAATTTGATATTTGGCGACAATTTTTCGGCAAAGCTACATACTTTTTTTGTCTGTGTCATTGCATTACGAAATTATCGCCCGCACTTGTTAGCAAACATACAAATCAGCAAAAGATCAACCTTTTGAAGGATTGAGACAAAAAATAGATATGGATCCACAGTTCTATGTTATAGATCTACAGTTCTATGTTATAGATCTATAGTTCTATGTTATAGATCTACAGTTCTATGTTATAGATCCACAGTTCTCTGTTATAGATCTACAGTCATAGATATAGATATAGATCTACAGTTCTGTGTTATAGATCTACACTCATAGATGTAGATATAGATCTACAGTTCTGTGTTATAGATCTACAGTCATAGATATAGATATAGATCTACAGTCAAATATATAGATATAGATCTACAGTTTTGTGTTCTAGATCTACAGTCATAGATATAGATATA